>JASDQU010505983.1:61507-84152 GCA_032191745.1 Picea mariana | reverse complement strand
TCAACCTCACAAGTGTGCTAAGACAAAAATAAGGCTCAAGGCTCCTGCTTAGAAAGAAAGGAACTAGGTGGCTTTGTTCTCTGTTAGATAGAGTTAATTGTTTTCCGCATTACTGTTTTCATGAAAAGAGTGTGAGCACTGAAGTCTCTGTTTGAGATTAAGGGTCCTGTTCTCTGATTGCAGAATAGTTTCTCTTTCCCATTGCAAGTGTTATTTTAAATGTAATCCAGGATTCTTAGATTGATCTTTAAAGGTTTGCGATAGGGAAGTTACTTTCCTGTGATTTAATTCAGAACTTCAGTTTATTTGAGCAAGTGTGATTAGTATAAGTTTCCTTACTACAACACTAAGCTGCTTTTGGAATTGAGCATATATAGTGCGTGGTTATCTTTGAAATAAAATACTTCCCTGGGTTGATAATTTATGTTTCACTTGGTTGTTTGAATTCAATTAAGCAATTATAGTGACCAACACCACTGTGAACTCATAATGGCCATACCTTGCTCGGAAGGAAGTTTTGTTTGATGTCTTCTTCTTTAATTCTTGCTTGATGGTAGACTGACCTGAGATCAATCTTAGAGAATATGTTTTCATCTTTCAGCTGATCAAAGAGGTCATCGATACTTGGCAAATGATACTTGTTCTTCACATTTACCTTGTTCAACTTCCCGAAGTCAACGCAAAGTCTCAAATTTCCATCCTTTTTCTTCAAAAATAATACTGGGGCACCCCAAGGTGACACACTTGGGTGTATATACCCCTTCTTCAAAATATCTTCAAGTTGCATTTGCAATTCCTTCAATTGTGTTGTATTAATTATGTAAGGGGTCTTGGATATTGGGGTTGTTATAGGCATCATATTGATGGAGAAATCAATGTCTCTTTTAGGGGGTAATCCTGGTATTTCTTTAAATACATATTCAAAATCTTTTAGGATTGCATACTATTCAATATTTGGAACCTTATCTTTACGTGTCTCTTCCATATGTGCAAAAACTATTTGACACCCTTTTCTGTAACTTTTCTTTCGTTGGAATGTTGAAATATCTCTGAACGTTATTGCCCTAGGAATTCCCTGTATTGTCCTTAGGTTCCCTTCCTCATCCAAGCAAGTAACTTCATTATTATAATAGTCTAGGATAGCATGGTGTTGGTACAACCAATCCATACCAATTAAGAATTCATAGGAACCTAAAGGTATGATGTTCAAATCTTCCATGTTTCTCAGTCCATTCATGTCCATTGGACATGCCTTAACGATCTCATTAAATTTTATTTTAGCTCCAGTAGTCAGGTACACCAACCAAGATTTTCCAAGATTTCTTCTTGGAAAATGAAATCTTTCCACCATATTAGGATATAGATAACTATGACTAGCTCCTGAATCAATTAAAATAACAATGGTTTGGTTGTTGATCTTACCTTCCACTTCAATCATATGTGACTCAAACTTATATTTCTTGTTGTCCAAGGATACATAGATCCTAGGTACATTTATTCTCATGTCCTCCATTGCATCATCTTGCTATACATTGTGAACAATCCTAACTTTTTCATCTCTATGAGGGAAATCTATGTACATGTGGTCTCCCCCACAACCCCAACATTGAATAGGTAGTTTCCTTGGTCTTTGTCCCATTGTCTCGGTCATTCTGGGTTCTCTAGAAGCTGGGTATCCCTGAGAATTATTTCAKAAGAATGGTGGATTAGTCCCCTTCTTCCTCTGTTCCATCTTGTTTTTCTTCTTCACTTCCCAAGATTTTTGGAAAGTTGGTCTTCCTTTATGTTGATCATAAAGGAATTTATCTCGCCTTATGGTCCCCTCCAATATTTTGGGATCATCATATTGTATCTTGTCACTTATAAATGATGGAATCCCACTCAAATACCTCTGAATATTAACTAGATCATCCTTGATGAAATAAACATACTTCAACAGTTGTAAAAACCTCCTTTCACATCTATGGTCATACTGTCAATCTTTTTTTCTTTTGTAAGTGAGTTTTTAAGAGCCTGTATTACTAAAAGAGGATTATGATACAAAAAAAGGGGAACTCCCTCATCTGCCAATAATAAAACCATGCCAAAGGTTCCCGAGTTACATTTTCTGAAATAAGCAAGGGGTATGACTGGACTACCACCATGGGAAACCATCCCAATCCTACCATATCCAGTTTTTGACAAGATAAGAAAAATAGACATGAAAAGAGAAAAACAAGAATAACATAAGCTGAGACTGACATAGGACTGGCCTGATTGACTTGACAATAGACTAACCAGACACTATTCTAGGATAATGATATGTTTCTTTCCTTCATCCTCCTGGCCCTTGCTTTTCTCCTTTTGGGAGACTGTGTGAGTCTTTCTGTTGTGTGTTGTCGCTCCATTCTCGTTGGCTGGCGTGATGTCCATGTGATGGATGTAGAGTAGGTAGAGGTGGAATTGGTCTTCCAACCACTCCATTTTGGCTCTCTAGTCCTTCTCGACCTCAGGTAGCAGTTTTATAATGGTTTCCATACTGCTGAGGCACCTCAAGACTTCGTTCAATAGTTTCATGTGTTCTTTGTTCTTCTCTTGTCTGGCGTCCTCCCTTTCTGAGCTCACTTTTCCAATCAACATCTTTGTTTTCCATGTCATTTCCATTGTTTTGTGGTAGAGGGTTTCTCTGGGCTGCGTGGCTCTTGGGTCAGTTACCCAGTATGCTTCCTGAGTCAGAGCATCCCATGCTTTTCCCTTGAGTTTATCTTTGATTTCCTTTTCCAACCAGGCAATGGTCACCTTTCCTCTTGGTGCAACCAAAGTGTGAAAGGTACCCTCTGCATCATATGTCGCCTGCTCCATCCTTGAAATCTGTCGGGGATTTTTCTGAGTTCCCTTCCCCAGGGGATTTCTTTTTCTATGCATTTTCTTCATTCGCACCATCCCATATGGCCTATGGAAACTCTTTTGTTGGGTTCTCAACCTGTTCTCGTCTACACAGGGGTTCTTCCTTTCCCTGCCCTTGTGTCTGTGGTGGCCCCTGTAGTTGCACTCTTTCTGTTTGCATCTATTTATGTTGTTTCTTCTCTTATTGAAACTTCCCTACTGTAGGCTCATCCTTCCAATCATGGTCTTCCCATAGAGGTGAACCTTCCCATTATTTTTCCCCATCATGGTACATATGATCATGATGACTTGGCCATTATCCATGTATGGGTCCTTGCCACTTCTCACTTGATATCCTACTGTGAAACTCCCCGTACCTGGTCTTTGGTGTGTTGGGTTTATACTGGTCTGTGTCAATCCCTCTTTCCTTACGTCATTCAATGCTTGTTGTTTGTCGTCGATAATTTCCCACAGTATTTCCCCGCAAATATTACTGTTAACACAACCTTGTTGTTGTACCCTCGCCTGTTGTATAATCTGATCCTGCATTGTGATTGGTGTCTGTGTGTTGGGCAGTCATATCCTGCCTGGGTCCTTCGTGCCTTCTGTTGGGCCTTTCGCAACCCTCCTCGATGTGACGTTCCTTGCTTGAATTGTTTTCATGATATTTTGTCTCTAGTTGGATGCAATCCATTCTGAATTTTCCTTCCGGGATGTTGATCCAGGTACTATCTATTTCTAATCCTTCCTTTCTAACCCCCTCATTGGCAATTCTGTCTGCCAAGCCATTCGCTGACCTGCATACCCAGTGTAGCTCCACTGTGTTAATCGTTTGTAGATGCTCCTAGATTTTTTGTAAGGAGTGTGCCAAATGCCAGTGTCTCTGTACCTTGCCCACTCTAGTTCCATTTTGGAGTCTCTTCACCATGTCGATGACGAGGGTGGAGTCACATTCCACGATGGTGTTGGTCATTCTTTCACACCTTATAATTTAGAGACCGATTTCCAGGGATCCAAATTCTTCTGGGTTGTTGGTTGAGTTTCACACACTCCCAGCGTATAGTCGGATTATGTTTCCATCACTATCTTTGATCACCCCTCCCATCCCTGTCACTCCTAGGTTTCCTTTTGCCGCCCCATCGAAATTTAACTTGAGGAACCCTGCCAGAGGTGGTGTCCAATTGCGCTCTCCTAATTGAAGTTGTGGTGGTCGCCCTACCTGTGTATTGTTGCACCTGTATTTTAGGTGAAATACTTCCAGGATTCGGGAGTCCTGACCTGTGATTTTCTCTTTTCCAATCTGGCAGTTGTGGCTCTGCATCGTTTCTCGTATTTGTGATATTACTGCTTCCTTAAGTTTCCCTTTCGAAAGACTTTTTTTCCTGAAGATGCGCCAGTTCCTTTCTTTCCATATTTCCCATATGATCATCCCTGGAATGAGATTCTAGCAAAGATTCACCATTTCATTTTTGTTGTTACTCTTATTCCACTTATTGATGGTTGCCCAGATGTTACCTTGGGTCCTATTGGACTGGCGAAAGATGTCTTCTGCCCAATCCCAATTTTTTTTTGTGTATTTACATTCATCTAGGAGATGATTTGTTGTTTCTTCCTTTGCTTGACATAGGTGGCAATGTTATGGACCTATGAAACCCCTTTTCCTTAGGTTTTCCCAGGTTAGAATTCAGTTGTGCAAAACTAGCCATTTGAATATTTTGATTTTTGGCCATTGGGGGCTGCCCCAAATATTCCCCCATTGTTGCCCCAGATCTTCTTAGTATTGGTTCACGATGTAGTTTCGTGCTTCCTTTAAGTTGAATTCCCCACCATTTTTCCCGCCCCATATTAGTTGGTCCTCTTCTGAGATTACAATTTTCCTTTTCCCCAATTCCTCCTCCACCTCTTTCGTTATTGTTGCAATCCGATCTCTGTTTTGTTGGTTGAGTTTTTCCCAGATCCTCCATATGTCGCAGTTATTTTCTTGTTTCCAATAGTGACAGATTTTGATTTTTCCTTGCATGGTCATCGCCTGTTGGAGTTCCTCCCTGTCCATATTTTCCATTCTAGGTTCTTGTTGCACACGTCCTCCCAGAATCTAGTTGTTTTACCATTCCTCACTTCCCAGAAGCTGTTTTTCTGGATCCAGGTTTTGTTGCGCCTTGATAGATTCCAGATGGTTGATCCCTCACTTGTGCCTATAAAACGAATTCGATCTTGTTCATTGATGTTTGGGACATACTTGTCCTTCCAGAGGGTTTCCCATGGTGTTGACTTTTCTTTGACCCATCTCCACCAGAGTTTCACCCCGTAGGCTTCGTTGGTTACTTGTGGGTCTTATAACCTCAGGCCTCATTTTCATTTAGGTTTGAAAACCTTCTCCTAGGCCACAAGGGCCCATTTTTTCTTGTTTTCTTCTCCTCTCCATAGGAAGACCCTTTGGATGGCTCTTATTTTTTGGAGTATTCCTTTGGTAGAAAGAAACACTGACATCATATAGGTTAGAATTGCTTGCAGAATTGCTTTGGTCAGGATAAGTCTCCCCGCTAGGTTGACGGATCTGTAAGTCCATTTTTTCACCCTCTCCTATAGTTCATTTATCATTCCTTCCCATGTTTTCATTTTTCATGCTCTGTCTGTCAGGGGGATTCCCAAGTATTTTATTGGGAGCATTTTGTGTTCAGACCCCAAAATATTTTCCAAGTTTCTTTGAATTGTTGGGTTGTTGTTGAAGAAATAGATCATGGATTTGGAGTGATTAATCTCCACTCCCGAGGCTTCCAAAAACTCTTCTAAGATTCTTTTATAGGCTTTCACTTCCTTGACCGTGGGTGTGCCATGGAGTAAGGTGTCATCAATGAATTTTTGGTGCGTGGAGGTAGGGAAGTTTTCGAAAGGTTTGATGCATGTTATTTCTCCTACTACAGTTGTGCTTTTTATGCTTCTACTGAGTCCTTCCATCATCAGAATGAAAAGGAAAGGTGAAATTGGGTCTCCTTGTCTGATGCCTCTTGAAGGCCAGAAGGGTTTGGCTAAGGCTCCATTGATTAAAAGTGAGTAACTTGTCGTAGAGACTAGGCTGACGGTCCAGTTGATCTAGTGTTTTGAAAAGCCAAAAGCTTCCAGAGTCTTGACCATATAGTGGCAGCTAATTTTGTCATAATCCTTTGCTACGTCAAGTTGGATTATCATTCCCCCTCTCCTATGGATTTTCAGTGTGTGTATCAGCTCATGGGCATGGATGATGTTGTCCACAATTTGTCGCCCTTCTACAAAAACCACTTGTTCCTGTGAAATCAGTGTGGGTAGGAGAGGTTTCAGTCTGTTGTCTATGACTTTGGAGATTATCTTGTAAGCCACATTGCCTCTATGGGTATGTAGCCATTTGGGGTCCTTGCTTCATTTTCTTTGGGGATTAGAGTAATCATTGTGGCATTTAGTGCTTTCATAATGGAGTTTGAGCATTTGGAGTCTTCCTCCACCCCATAAACTTCATGTTTGACCACTTCCCAATAGGGTTTGAAAAATTTTACTGTGAAACCATCTAGACCTGGGGCCTTTCCATTAGGCATCTCCTGGACCACTTGGTCTATTTTCTCCTTAGCGATGGGTAAGTTTAGGTTGATATTTTGTTCCTCAATAAGTAGCCCGGGGATGTCCTGAGTTATCCTTTGTATGGCCTTCGTTCAGTCCTGGTTGGGTTCCTGGGCTATCCCATGGAAGTGCTTTACCAATATGTTTTCAATCTCCTTGTGTGACTCTCTCTCGATCCCATCCCGATCCCGAATTTTCAGGATTTTGTTGTGGGTTCTTCTAGCAATGGTTGTTCTATGAAAAAACTTTGTGTTCCACTCCCCTTCCTTTAGCCACCTGATTCTGGACTCTTAGCACCATAGAGTCTCTTCATGTTGGAATCTTTCTTCCCATTCCTGGTTCATTTGGATCTCTTACTTTTTCCTATCCTCTATATAGCCCTCATCTATGCATATTTCCTAGAGTTTCCTAATTATGTCTTCAATATTTTTTTTCCTTGTTTTATGTTTCCAAATATTTCCTTGTTCCACTCCTTGAGTTTATGTTTGATGTACCTGAGTTTATTATATATACTAAACATACTTGTCCCTTTCTTTGGTTGTTTCTCCCACCACCATTGGCCAATGTTCTCCTTGAAGGTGGGATGTTCGATCCAAAATTTCTCCAATCTAAAGGGTCTATTCTTCGGAGCGGTTTGGAAGCTTGCTTCCAGTTGGATTGGCTAGTGGTCTGAACCCCCCTAGGGAAGGATGTTGCAATATAAATTTAAACCCTATAGAATGATGGACTCTGACACCAAGAATCTGTCTAGCCTCTTCACTATTTGATGCTGATTTATCCATTTGTTGTTCCATGTGAACTGGCCATTATTGGTTTTGATGTCCACCATCTCCACTATGTCAATGAAAGCTAGGAAATCTTTCACTTCTCTATCCAATCTCTTGGTGCCTCCTTTTTTTTCCACAAGTGTCATGATGATGTTGAAGTCCCTAGCCAGGATCCAATGAAGGTTGTGGGAGCATGATTTTAGGTTTTCTAGGTCTAAGAGCATTCTTCTCTTTTCTTCCAATATCTGGGGACCATACACATTAGTGCATAGAATCACCTCTGTGTTACCTATGATTTTCATGTTAACTGAAAGTGTGTGTTTGGTGGTTTCGGCTTCTAGTAGATTCATCACTTGTGGGTTCCACAAAGTGAGAATACCACCTGCCATCTGTTGTCCTTCGACAACCAACGTCTTGTACTTGCTCCATTGTTTTTTGTTGATTGTTTCCATTCTGTCTACAATACATTTTGTCTCTTGGATGAAACAGATGTCCAGTTGTTCCTTCCTCAGTCTGTTTTTAAGGATTATTTTCTTTCGTGGGTTGTTTAGGCCTCTAATATTCCATGTTATAATCTTCATTTAAATATGTGGGGGGGATTTGGGAAAGAGCTTCTTGATCTTACCTGAGTTTATCAGCAGAGCTCCTAGTTCCTGTAGGGATACGTTGTTTGATTTCCTTCCTTTCTTCCTTCTCGTATGCTTGGGTGAGAGTTTTGGTTGTCCCTCACCTGCTTTGATTCCTAGGTGTCCTATCTCCCCATGCGTGCACTTGAGCCCTTTGTATTTTTATTCATCCCTTAGGAGGAATAGGTATTGGATACGATCTAGTTTCTTCATCGGTACATTGTCTACGCCCTGCCTTTTTCATTGCTCCAATATGTTTGGGATAGCTATGCCTTCCCTTCCCACAATATCTTTGAGATCAGGATATTTCGTACCTACTTCAATTTGTGTCATTTCTGCATCTCCATCTACCTCCTGAATGGGGGTGTTGGCAGCTCTGGTTTCTCCATCCATAAGAGTTGCCCTATCCCCCTGTTCCATATTATTGCTTGGACTGTTTGTGTTCTCATTTGGGGCTTGTTCCTTAGCTTCTTTGGCCTTTTCCTTTTCCTTTCCTCCTTCTTCCCCTTTGTTGGTTTTGTCCTTCCCTTCCATTCGAGTCCTGGCTTCTGGGTTGCTTCCCGTTAGGGCTTTACTTGCTTTCTTGTTTTCTCTGTTTCTGTGGTTCATCTTGATAAACCCATACTCATCCTACTGTATTTTGGTGTTTTCCACTTCTTGTTTTTTCTTGAGAGGGTATTCTTTGAATAGGTGTCTATGTTCATGGCATCTTCTGCATCTAAATGGGATCTTCTCGTAGTCAGTGCTTTGTATCCATTCCTCATTCCTGAATTCCAAGTTTATGGCTTCTGGGAGTGCCTCTGAAACATCCATCTCTATGCATATTCTTGAATAGGAGGTATATCTCCCTTTTAGGGTTTCTTCTGATGTCTTCACATATTTTCCAAGTTTGTTGCTGATTGTTTCGAAGGTGGAGGGTAGCTAGTAGTATAGTGGCAGAGAGTAAAGCCTTAGCCAGATGGGTATGTTCTTGAAGGTTTCTTTCTCTAGGGAGAATTTCCCCTTCCACGGCCGCATGTACAGTCTTTTCGAGGCGTGGAAGTATGCCCCCCCACTAAAAGACTCTATCCCTGTCCTCCAAGTTCATTAATATTGTTGTGAAGAAGCCTTTCGAACCTAGGTGGAGTTCCACTTCCCCTCTTGGCTTCCATTGGTATTTTATCCAGTTGCGCAACATTCTTTCTGTGGGCCACAAACCCATGATATTGCAAATTAGTGCATCCATCTTCATCTGGTCCTAGAAGAGTTGCATTTGTGGATATTCTAGTATTAGCTTGGGTATCAGTGTTGTTTTAGGTTTACACAAGTTGTGCCCTTCTACCCCATTGGGGTTCGCTGTATCTTGTGCATCATTCTAGGTTTCTCTAGCTTCTTCCCCCATGTGATCCCTTTTTTCCTGGTTGCTTTCCTAATTCTTTTTCAGTCCCAATCCCGAGGTGCTCATCACTGGTTCCTTGAAAACTCTACTTTGTGGGCCTTTCCCCCTGTACACCACTACCTGCTTGTATGAAGGGGTTCCATTATCACCCCCTTTGGTAACCATGTTTTTCTCTGTTGTGTCTGCGACTATCAAACCCTAGCTTGTTTCTTCTCTCGTCGCTCCGTAGTGATGCAACATGAATGATATTACCATCATACTCTAAATCTTGAGTTCAAATAACTCCTTCATTTTCTTGTCATAGTATCTATTAGTCAAGTATTTCTTTTGAAAATATCTCTTGAATTCCCTCCAAGTAACATTTTTCTCATCAATGTGTTTCACCTGCACAAATTGGTCCTACCACATGGATGCCTTTCCCTTGAGCTGAAATATGAAAATTCTTCCTTTTGCGTGTGAAGAGTAATTACGCAGTTGAAAATACTTCCTCATGCCTAGAATCCATGTCTCTACAACATCATCCTTCTTGTTCTCACCATCAAATGTAGGAGGCTTTATTTTGTTCATTTCTCCCTGTAGCTCATCCACCCCAGACCTCTTCTTATGTTTCTTGACAGGGGATGGAATTTAACTACTGTGTGCTCTCTTAGTGGAATTCCTTACAGAGTGATGGTGATGTCTGCTAACACTTCTTGTTCTTCTCCTCTCATCATAAGACCCGTGACTTCCTGATTTTCTTGAGTCATTCTTCTTATCCATCTTCTTTTCTATTATGTCCAAGCTCCGCATTAACTTTATGTTGAGTTCCTCTTGTTGATCCTTGGATTTTAGAAGCCTCTCATTATCATATTTATAAATTTGGACATCCTTTTTCAAAGGTTTTATGGTCTCTTCCATGTTCATGCTTTCTTCATTGCCTTCTCCATGTCCATTTCAATTTGTACCTTCATTACCCATATCGACATACATGCCTATGATCTCATCTTCATGGTTGTAAGCCCCCTATGTGTCTTCCATGATTCTGAGCTCTGTGATGATATTGTTCTGATATAATTGTTGTTAACTCTTTCCAACGCCTGATTCTATGCTCAATTTCGAGTCTTGAGCATAAAGTTATGGTTATTTGAAAAGTATCCATTAATTATTTTGTTCATATTTCAACTAGGTGCAATTATGAACTGTAATTATGCATTTTTCACCTCCTCCATTGGATTTTTGGTAAGATACCAATTGCGTTATTTAATATACGTATTTTGGATAGTATGTCCAAGTTTCACTTCTTTCTGGGTTCTAGGATGTCAGCTATAGCCTGTTGAAGTTCTAGGCCAATTACTGTTTTTGGCCTTAAATGCTACAGGTACCTTCTGTGCCATATTAAACATTTATAACATGCCCATAATTTTAATCCAGCTCCATGAAGGTGTTCTATGGTTCAATATATTTCCATAGAATACTCCTTTGCCTCAATCTGATTCCGAAGCAGAAAGTTATGGCCTTCTGAAGTTAACTAGGTCTTAAAATTTACCCTCCACTGTTTTTCATGTAACTTCTTCATAAAAGCTTCGTTTGAATAATGGTTTACACCATTAGAAATCTCTCTCCAGGCTCTTTCATTTGAGATGAAAAAATAAAGTGTACCTTGGTACACTTCGTTTAGGTACACTTTGTTCTTGTGGTTTTTGGGTAGATAAAAATGTTGTTTAGGGCCTCAAAAATGCATTGCAAAAAGATGACCTTCAAATAGTATAAAATGTCACAGAAATTCACTGGTTTTTTGTTGTTGTAGACCATCCAAACAAATTATCACACACCAATTTGAAAATGTACACCTTTATTTAGCATGTTCAACAGCGCCATAAGGTAGCACATGCTTCATGCACCTATAACCAGTGTGGGCCACTTCTCTATCGTGCCAATAGCTGGTGCGCGCAACTTTTGTGTCATGCAACAATATCTGTTGTGCACAATTTTGGTTCATTCATTAATACCTATTGCATGAATTTTTTTTGTCACATGCTAATATTCCATGCACATTGCACTCTACGGACCACACCATGACAAAGTTTAGTGTGCTCCCACCATGCACCAAAACTCCACGCACACCATTAAATAAATCACCCCACAACGTGAATATTCAGCATGCATGCACTGCATACCAACATTGCACGCACACCAACAAATTTCCTCTGCACTTTTCCAATTATCAATGCACACACCACACGCGCCAATATTATGCGTGCACACATCGTGCGTGCCAATATTATGCTTCTGCCCCCCCAATCTACACCATGTAGTGATAAAATTTATTGCGCATACCGTGCACCATAATTTTCCTGCGCTTCATCCGCTTGCATCACACAACACCATATTTTAGTGTGCACACCTGTGCACCATTCTTTTTCCTCGCATCACCAGCTTGCACCATGCAACACCAAATTTTAGTGTGCATGCACGCACACCCTTATTTTTCCACGCAACGTAGCTTGCACTGTGCAACACAAAATTTTAGTGCACACACCCGCACACCCTTATTTTTATGTGCCTCCTAGATTGCACTTCGTAGCACCAAATTTTAGTGTGCACATGCGCGCACCCTCATTTTTCCGCGCATCACCAGCTTGCACCCCGCAACACCAAATTTTAGTGCGCACACCTACAGACCCTTATTTCCATACATCATATGCGTTGCACCATGCAATGCCAAATTTTAGCATGCACACCTGCGCATCCTTAATTTCCATACATCACATGCTTTGCACCGTGCAATGCCAAATTTTAGTGTGCACACCTGCGAACCTTTATTCTCTGTGCATCAATTTTTTGTGAATTATGCTACACAAATTTGGGTTTTTGCCCAATTTTTCACCCACTTTCTACCAGGGACATTTTTCAACCATGAAATTTGTTCAATTTCACTTTGATAACACCAAATTCAACCTATGGAACAACAAATCATCACTGGTTAACATTCCTGGGATGTTTTTTTTTTTCCAAACTCATTCACGAATTGAGAATTTTAATCAACTAATCTCACTCCATCTATCATGGATTCTCTATAACTTCGTATTCGGCCAATTCTAGGTTTGAATTTGCTAGAACAGATATTAAATTAAGAATATTTCATCACTTGGCCAAATTTCCCAAATTCCCCACGAATTTAACAACATAAATTGGGGCTTTTGCCCAATTCCACTCAATTGCTTCTAATGTCGCCATTGAGGCACTGTAACTTGAAATTTGGCCAGAATTTTGCTTCACATTATGCTAACTCATCCCATCTAGGCTCAATGTTGAAAAATAGAGCTATGATACCATAATGTAGCATCCCCAACAACCAACTACATTATGCCAACAAAAAATTCAAACTTTGACACCAAAATAAACATACAAATATTCTGCAAATACACATATTCATACAGAATAACAATAAAAATACACATGCAACACACACAGGAAAAATCCATAAAAATAAATGCATAAATAATAACGCAACACATAATTTAACACACAATTGACACTTATCTTGATAAAAAGATCACCAATTGTGTGCAAAACTTCCACATTCCTCCCGGCCTTAGACCACTTTTCTCAAAACTCTCAGCAGTGGGTCACCCTTGAGTTGGGACTGAACTCCACCTAGGTAAAGGAATTCCTAACCAGGATGACGTATCTTAGACAACAGGAAAAACTTTGCCACAGGTGCCAACCTGAACTAATAGCCTATAGTCCCTCATTCCTCATATGCATGTCCCACCCCAGGAAGTGTGCCCCTTCTCTGCTCAATAGTCCCTTGACTGACCCACTTCCTTTCTAGGGCTTCAACAATAGGCCAGACAGGAAGTCTCAGAGCCCTGTATATGCATTTTTTCACCTTCAGGAAATCAATTCCCAACAATTCTTTCACCTAGGGAGAGTTTCTCGCGGGCTTGACAACCCACCTCTTCAATATCCCATGGGCCTGACAACTTTCTTCTTCTGTCCAACTCCTAAGCTAACCAAGTAGTGTACGGGTTCATTTACAGTGACAGTAATAGGAAGGTATTGAGGATAGTTGAATGAGTGAGTGAATGATGATGGAATGATGGAAAATGCACTAAGGCCAAACTATATATATGCATGTTCCCAACTTGACACTTGTCATGTTGAGAACTACCTTGGCCCACTTGTTCCCATCCTTAGAACTTATGATAAAATAATTATCCATACTTATACTTTAAGGAATATTAATATAATATTCATTTTGGCTTAAGCTCCCAATCTTAGCCCCTTATCCTTAACTTTTATCCCCCTTTCCCTAAGTAGTGGAGTTTATCCCCCCATACTCTTTTACATGGTTGGTTTGTCGCAGTGATGTGTTTTTCATTAATATTTGTGTGTGATTACATTTACATTTATATTACAGGCATATTATCATTTCTGCATCCCGACTCACCAGCCTCAAAACACAACATACACACAAAGGCTCTCTGGCCTCAAAATCGCGCGCACTTAAGTTTGTTGCGTGTGGTATCCTAGAATGTGCACACTTCATCATTTTAGTGCACAGTACATGTGCACGCTATACCATGGAAGGTGCATGCAAAATGATATCAAAAAACTCACCAACTTATATACATATGTATATTTATATTTACATTTACAGTTGGGCTTTGGCCTAGGGGTATTACATATGTAGTATTTTAAATTCGTGTGGAGCTAGTCTAATTATCATTTGTGAAAAAATAAAAGGGAAATGGATACAATCATATTAAAAAAAAGGGTGAGTGACATGTCTTTGTGATATGGAGATAAATATAATGAATCAAAATTGTTGTTAGTAAAGGCATTGAAATCATCTTAAACTATTGGGTTTGGTTCAAACCACATCATGGAAAAATCCTATACAAGATGTGAGAAAAGTTATTCTTAGCTAAATAAAATTTTATCTTTGTTGAAGATGCCTCATTTTCTTTAGAAGAAGCCTTAACATAATGAAATGTTTAAAAACATTACCTTCAAACATAGCTTACAACTAGACAAAACCATCCAAAGTTCATTTTTTATAGTTTGCATTTAGTGGTTGTTTTTGTCTATATTTTAAAAAGTGATGTTACCAGTAGCACCATTTCTTTGGGGTAGCATGTAATCATTTAAAATTTTGAAATTCTTAGTTAGAAAGTGTCAACCTTTTTTTCAAATAGTTTTTTCCCATTTTGTTAATGTGTGTATATATGTGACTTGTATCTCGGTGTGTGTTTTAATGGCGTATTTTTCATTTCTCATTTTTTTCGATGTTGTTTTTCTTAAAGAATAAAATCTGACATTTTTAAAATTAGTAATAATTTTACATGTCATTTTTTCCAAAGTTGTAATTTTATCTATTTTTATATTCTTGATAGCACCTTTTCTTTGGAGCAGTCAATTGACATTTTGAATCGTTTTAGTTATAAAATATCAAAAAAAAAATCCCTCATTTTGTTAATATGTGTATATGTGTGACTTGTGTGTCACTAAGTGTTTTAATGGTGTATTTTTCTCTTCTCAAGTTCTTTTGGTAATTGTTGTTCTTTGTTAAATTAAAATTTGGCATTTTTAACATTAGTAATAATTTTACATGTATTTTTTTTTTTTACTAAAATTGTGATTTTATCTATTTTATATGCTCAATTAATTTAGGATGTCATACACTTGAAATAAAATTTAGAATATAACTATTTTATCTTTACTTTAATATATAATTTATAGCTTTGAACTATCATATTAAATAAAGCATTTTTATGGGCAAAATTGAGATCTTTAATTCAATATATAACTTATAGTTTTGAAATACTATATCAAATAAAACATTTTTATGAACAAAATTGAAAAAAAAAAAAACATTATTTTATATAAATTTATATATTTCATCTATAAAATGACAATATTTAATGTAATTTTCTTTAAAGTAATGATTTACATGAAAATGAAAGAAAAAAAGTAACCCAGATAATATAGTAAAGAAGATATTAAAAATATGATCATGAAATAACAATATGTATATATTTATTTCGGAAACATTATAAATATAGATCATCAATAATATGTCAAATTGAACATTTTCTTCAAAAACATCATAAAACAAAACAATAATATCTAATGTGTCAAATTCATTATTTGCAATAGATACATTTTTAATGCCAGAGCTTTGACTTTCTTCTTTGACATCATTTGCACCTCTAATGAATATTTTATGTTTACAAGTTGTGCAAAATGGTTCTTTCCAAATGACCATTTCCAATAGTGATTCTGTAATGCCCCACATTACATGTATTTTCATTATATATTTTCATTATACTTGATATGATGAAACAAAAACAACAACAATAATCAATAAACTAATTATATAATAGAAAGTAAAAGGAAAATGACAACCCAAATTAAATAAAGCGAAATTTAAATTCAAATCTTACAAAAATTTCACTATTAAATAAAATTAATGTAAAAAAATAATTGCATCAATCACAAATGGAATTTATGCATGGAGATTATGAAGATTTTTGCATCTAGTGAAGAATCATTATTTAATAAATGTTAAGGAGGTTGTGAGGACTTACTTTGGACTTCACTTTTCCTCCTTAGGGTTTTGCTATGGATGAGAAGTTATCAATGTTGAGAAAGTTGTGGAGTGGGTGGGAATGCATAGTTTTATTGATTAAGAGCTTGGGGAATCTCGATATTTAATTGTAGACTAAGTGGTTGGTTGAAAGGAGAGTTCTTCAAATTTCATTGCCTAGTTGATGCTTATTATTGGATTGATAATTTTTAGAGGTTGACCATCTTCATTATCTAGCGGTTTTTAAATAATTTCCATGGCTAACCCCAAATATGCCTAATCAATATTTAACTCAATACATATAATATATGTATTATAATATAACACTCAACTTTGACTAACTAATTAATACATATTTTACGTAAATTTGCTGGTACTCCTGTCCCGAAGCCGTCATTACAAAGTAAAATTGAGCTTGAGGAGAGCCGCGTAGCCGCGTTTCCCTTCTCTTGGACATGCTTAAATGTTGCCAGCGATGCGCCTTCTCCTTTTTTCTTGCTACCCAAGAAAAATTTAAAGTTTTTTCGGGGTGTATTTCAACTTAATTAATGGGTATTATTAAAGAGAGAGAGAGGGGGCGAAATGAATGGATTGTATGATTATTGTGAGATTTTAAAATAAAATGGCGTCACTTTATTACCAAATGGAAATGTATCCAAAAAATCATTATTATTAAATACAATAAAACAAACGTATTATAATAAAAAATTTAAAAAATATCAAAAAGTAGTTTTGTATAAGGATATAAAAGAAAGTATTATAATAAAAAATTTAAAAAATATCACAAAGTTGTTTTGTGTAAGGATATAAAAGGTCATTTTTTCTTTAATAGAAGAGGGTTGCAAGGATAACATAAAAGGTATAACAATGCAACCACTAGACCTCCATGACTCCAACTATACAAATTAATAATAATAAACTTAAGGGTGAATGCCATTATTTTTAGAAGATAGGAGTGAGGAGTATTGCAAATTAATAATAATAATAATATTATGGTCAAACCATACATAAAATTGGTGTATGTGAATTTTTTGTTTGTGGGATAAATAAGATATTTACATACATTAAATTGGTGTATGTGAATCCCTTGTTTGTGGGACAAATAATTGTTGTGTTAGTTTTGTCACTTGGGTGAGCAAAACAACAACACTTGTGTGTTTAGATGAGCTTACTAGACAAGACAAAGTTTGTGAGTGGGTTAAACAAACCAAACACATGTATAAACAAGGAAATAAACTAAAACAACTAAGAAATAAAAGTTAGAAAGCGTGAGAAACTTAGAACCATAAAAGTCAACCAATGACCAACATAATGCTACCAATGGATCAATAGATTAGTAGTCAAAACACTGTAGAGAAAAATAAGGACTTATGAGTCTCGTCTTCCTCCTTGGGAGGGCTCTTGAGTTTCCTAATGGAGAGCTCTTCATACAATGAAAGAAAATGGCAAATGGTGAAGAACAACAATGCCTATTCCCTCAAGAGGTGAGTGGAATGGCCTATTGCAATGATGCTTGAAGGCTCCAAAGAGAAAAGAGGATTCTCAAGGGAGAATTCTTGCAACATAACAATACAATGAAGATCTTGGTTTCTCAGTGCACCCATGGCTCTTATTTATAGGATTTCTTCAAGGAAAAATGTAATTGGTTCTTGGTGTGAACCCTACCTTTTAAGGCGACCTCTAGTCTTTGACCAACCCCCCATTCGGATTTCCCTCAGATATGAAGGTCAAATCGTGTTGGGAGCTGGTCCATAAGTGGTTGAGGGGCCGACAAGATTCATAAATGTGTCGTTCATAGAAGTGCATGAATTTTCTTGTACATAGTCGCGCATTTGGCGCACTCGGCACATTGTGCGCTCTGAGGACTTTGTTGGCCCACACACACTGTGCACTGTGTGCGCGTTTCCTTTGGTGAATTTGTGCATGTCAATTTTTGACCCAATTGTATAGTTTTTTTCTTTTTGAATGCATTTCAGTGCTACAGGTGAACTAATTGTTGTTGGCATTGCTGTGTTTCTGCAACCATTTGTGTGCAATTTTGCGGACGATATTTCAGTGATAACAATTGCCCCCTGATGTATGAGGTTAGGAGCACACGTATAGTCGAAATGCATCAATGTTTCTTTTACTGAGAGTTCCATTGTAATGAAGAGTGTTGAGAGGAACTGCAAGAGGGATCCGTCGGAGGGAGAGGGAAAATTGTGGGACCCAAACCTTTCTCTAGGGAGAAAAATAAAATATGTGTACAAACGAGGCAGGCATACCCCATGCTTATGTCATGTAACCAAAATGTGAGACTGTAACTGAAGATGTGTGTTGATGTAGAAAACTGCAGCGCCCTCAGGGGCGGTTGATAACAACATATGATAGTTATGAATGGTGAACATACTCTGAAGTGAGGCAAGGACGTATGTAATAAGTGTCGATGACTCGTAGGCATTGATGGCCTAACAAATTTGGAGGTCTTCGACTGGTATGAAACAACTACAATAGTTGCATAGTAAGACCCATCATAACATGAGAGTTTGTTGAAGTCGAATGTTATGGGGGTCAATGGAATCAAAGAGAAATGATGATTCTCTTTGTGTTGTTCGAGACTCCTCATTGTAAAGGTAATGAGAGTCAAGATATTGTCTCCCTTCTAGAAACTATGTTGACGTCGATAGAAAGGGAGACGAGACTCCAAGAAGTGAAGGGATTCGTGAAATCCACTGAGATGATATCAGGTATGGACATGTGACATGAATGAAGTCAAGATGCATTGAGACTCAAGAATGCCCTTGGTTGGGGAATTTTGACGGATGATTGGCAACAATCGTAAAACTGTATCTAGTGTCAAGGGGAAAACTAGATATGGGGTTAAACTGTGCCGGAAGATTTAACAAAGTGGACAAACATAGAGATCATGGGTATATGGACTTGGGATACTCGGGGTTTGTGAACAATGTCAATATGAAAAGAGAGTGGATGCCCCAGCCAAGGGAGACATGGGTTTCTTTTCGAGGAAAAAGAAGTTCATTAAGGGTGACGACAAAAAACTAACTCTATGCTAGAAACAATGGATTTTTACAATTACCAAATAAATAAAGAATAATTGGGGTTGAGTATAAAGATATAGAAATGGGTGCCCCAGTGAAAGATGCCTTAGCCTGTTAAGGCGCAAGTTTGTGAAACAAAACTGGTGGATGGTGGGGGCCCCATGGATGGGTTTATATATTAAGTAAATGAATGGAGGACAATCTACAGATGGGAAAACTAATGGTGGACGAAATGGAGGGCTAATGATACTGTGGAGGTGAAGTCAATAGAACTCAGATGATATGACCTGGGATTCTATTGGGAAAGCTAGCAATATGATGAGAATAAGTATGGGGTTCATTCTTGGAAGTGCATAAGACTATTAGAACTCCCATCCCTAGGGGGTGAAAATCAACATGAGTGTCAAGTTTCCAAGGGGAACTATGAATGGGAAAAATCATGTGGGGGAGAGTGCTACTGGGTGATAGTACCTAAATGAATCAGAGGTAAAGTTATTGCAGAGCCGAATGTAAGGACCCTAAAGGTGAATGTCAGAGGGTAGGACTGGGATATGCAATTGATTTACAGAGGGAATAATTACATGCTAGTGTTGAACATATACCTAAAGGGGTTGTAAGATTGTGGAACAAGTACCTGCACACATGAAAACCAAATACCTGTCGTGAACAATATATGATGATAAAGAACATATAACAACTATTTGAAAAAATTGAAAGTGAGAATGCGTACCTGAACGTGACGTGAGAAAAATGCTCCTCTGGGGCCAAGTGCAGATGATGACCCGGGGAATGTGAATGTGTAGATGGTGGGACTAGGATCCCATGGCTGAGAACAGATCAGAAAATAGAGGCTCTGGGATCCTGTAACAGATTGTGGAAGTTGGGTAAAAGGGCCTATATATGGATGGTGGGTCCATAATTCCACCTCATTTGCACTGACACTATTGGTGATCTGGTGTGGGTGTTGTGAGGTGATTTGAAAGAATACGAGAGCTTAGGGATACCGATCAGGCAAGTGAAAGACCTCTTGTGAGAGGGAAAGTTCTCTATGATGGAGCGCATTCCATGGGAAATCAGGGGTAGTGATTTCCTTCAAGATATCTTCAACATAGTGAAAAGTGTGAGAATATAGAGGATCCTGGGAGGTGACAGGGGGAACTGTCAATGGATAGGTGTTATTATCCTCAAGTGGTGAGGAAACAGATGGGATATCATGTCCAGGGTGTGAGGGACTACTGGAAATAAAGTGAATGTCCCGATACTATGGAGGGTACCTTGTTCACTCAGGGACTGACGACAAAATATATCGAATGTGAGTAATGTGAGCCGCAGTAGAGAGCGGTTGAGAGGGCTGCAATATCCCCTGGTAGTGCCCCAGTTATATTATGCATTGTAATCATGTTTATAGGGTGGTGATCCAACTGTATATAAGCTGGTGGGATTATGTGTTATTTAGGTCGGAGAGCCTAGGTGTTAAAGGCCATGAGCTTGATTTTTGTATATGTAGTTATGTAGATCATTAATAAAATATAAACATTGTTGCATGTCGACCAAACACGAAGAAAGAGTGATGGGGGACTAGGCTTCCACAAGGATAGGTAAGGGAGAGGGGGTTGAAAGGTTGGAAGAGGGGCTAATCTTGAGGGAATAAGTCCTTGAATAATATTTTTTTATTATTCCAAAGTGGTGTGAGAGGTATATTTTTTTATCCTAAGCTCCTGGAAAAGGGAACACATACTTGATGGAGTGCATGCAGCTTCATGGGCAAGATGTGTCAGCCCATGCACATGCAATTTAACCCAAGAATTGAGCCATGATGGGGGTTCATCCTCCATTCTTTTGTCCGTTGTCTGAACCGTTTGTGCCTCTACGTCTGATCTCTGCATACCTCACGCAGCTCTGAAACCCGAAACCATGAGGCCAACTTGTGATGTTTTCTTGACAAGCTGATGCATCCTCAGTCTGAACCTGTTTTACCTTTGTGTTGGACCTCTGCATAACCATGCACATCTGAGAAACCAGTCAGGAGGGAAAGGCTGACCTGTGTGTCATGTAAACCCAGGTTTATCCACACTGCAAATCTAAGTTCGTGCCTTAACCATTTGTGTTGTCGTCTTGTGTATTACTTGAGCCATGTGGCGTCATAACTGTGGGTTGTTGTGGCCATGCAGTCCCTTGGTTGAGTGTGAATTTTTGTCATCATTTGTTCCTTGTTGAGCCTTACTGTTGTCCTCCTTGTGCTGGAATGGAGCTGAAAAAGAAAGTTGCATGCCTGTGTGAAACACTCTCTTCAGGTGAGGGAGGTGGTTGTGGTTGAAGAGGCAGGTTGTCAGGCCTGTGAGCGACTCTCTCTAGGTGAGAGAGTGCGTGGAGGAAGTGAGAACTCCTGGAAGGGGTCCTGTAGTTGCCATAGAGCTCAGAGAATTATGGTCTGACCTGTTGCCGAAGCCCAAGGCAAGGGAGGTTTAGCAGTCGAAGGACTATACTGTGTGACAATGAAGGTGTATACTCCTAGGGTGGGACAGGCATGTGGGGAATGAGAGTCCATGAGTAGTGGGCATAAGTGGATCCTGGGAGAGAATCCTTCCTCATTAACTATGTGTCTTCATGTGGACCTTGCCTAGCCTAGGATTCCCTTGCCCGATGGAGCTTAGTCCCAGCTCGGGGGTGACCTACTACTAAGAGTGATGAGTAGTGTGGTCTAAGGCTGGGAGGTTCGTGGAAGTTCTGCACGCAGTTGGTGGAGTTACTCCAGTTTCAAAGATAAATATCATTATGTGTTTAATTTAAATTAAAATGCATGTTTGTGATGCTTGTATATTTTCATGTATTCCGCTGCATGTATGAATTGTTGTTAATTCTATTTAAGTCTGTATGATGGCAGTAACTCTATGTTAAATGTGTAAATTTGATTTAATGCATATTATATGTATGAGATTGTTCCACGTAGTAGCATTTCCCAAAAGTGGGGTTGATGGAGGGGGACGTTACAATATGGTATCAAAGCCATGGTTTTAACACTGAGCCTGGATGGGCCATGTTAGTGGAAGTTGAAGCAAGAGTTTTAGAAGGAGTCGTTATCGAAATGGACAAAACTCAAGTTCTGACCCAAGGTTTCAACTCATATTCTGGATGGGATATGTAAGTGGTCATTGGACCCAAGGTTTCAAGTGGAAATTGTGTTAAGAGGAATTAATTTTGGACCTCAGAAACATTCCTGAGAGCTAAGAGGTTACCTTGGCCATGTTATGAAGCTTAGGAGGAGTAGTGGTATCATAAAACTGCAACTTACATGGTATTTGGCCACAGAGAGAGAGATCACAACACTGGTGGTGTTGGGACTGTAGGATCTGTTCAGAAGGAAGGGAAATACTTTGCGATCGTCAAATCTGGAGAAGGTGTAGAAGGGTTATCCTGGAAGCCTTTCCGAGTTCAGAAATCGGGAGAAGTGGGATGCGTCGATGCAAAAAATTCTGAAGACTGAAGCTCCAAAGTCCTGGAGGAATATCTACACTATAGATCGAAGAAAAGATCATGATCGTTGGATCAATCAAAAGAGCATATCGTAATTTTGGAAGTTCGATAATCGGAAGAAGTGGGATGTGTTAATGCACAAACTTTCGAAGCTCGAAGTTTCGAAGTGAAAATTAAATGTGGTGGGGCTGGATGACATCACCAAGGGTGACATGGACATTTCTAGGCATGTCATGTGCCACCACCTAGGTTGTTGACATTTTCACTATGTGGGCCCCGAAAGATAAAGAGGTTCATAATTTCGGATTTCGGAAGATTTGAAGGAAGCAAGCGTA
>JASDQU010505983.1:47422-60874 GCA_032191745.1 Picea mariana | reverse complement strand
GTATAGATCCACATTGTATCTTTGGTGGACATACCTTTTTATCAATACGATTATGGATCCACAGTGTATTTTATGGAAGCCATATCCTACTAAATCTTGATCACCCAAGCATAGGTATGCCTGCCTTGGGTTTTGAAATGTGTCATGATATTTGTTGGATGTTTGTGTGCAGCTTCCATGAGGTTCTCCGCGTCTATACCCTTACTTGAGTATCTACAAAGTATTTCAGTTATCAGTTGGCATCTTCTAACTTCATACTTTGGGGGGGCATTCTGTTACACGTCAAAATTACTCAGCTGGATAAGTGTCGCATTATCCCTCTCAATTGTCGTAAGTGTCGCATCAACTTTTGCAAGTGTCGCAAGTTGGTTACAAGTGTCGCAAAGGATGTTCAGACATGCTGCCATGTCAATGACACTAAGAAAGCACTTATAACATCTCACATGATTGATTTGAAGAAAGAGAACTGATTTACTGAAGTCAAATAACTCTTGACACCTAAAAGGAACCCTGAAACAAAGGTTTGGAGGGGAAGCGCTCCCCTACTTCAGCTCTCGGAGCGCTGGCGCTCCCCTATAGTGCTTCAGGGAGCGTTATAACACTCCCCGACCCCCTTTGAAGGAGCGCTGCTCATCTTGAGAGCGCTGGCGCTACCCCAAGGCCTATCAAGGAGCGCTACAGTGCTCTGATGCCCCTTCTAAGGGAGCGCTGCCTAATCTGAGGCAGTAGTTGGCCCGTTGAGGAGAATAAGGGGAGGATCATTCGAGATTAGGAGGCAGTTGTGCTCGAATTCTTGGTTTTATCAACAGATCCCTGATCTAAGGAGAAGGTTCCCAACTTGTTCTAAAGATAACTCAAGAGGTTAATCTCCTCTTAACCTATATAAACAGGCTCTATGATGGTGGAAAGGGGGAAGAATTATCACTATGAAACTTATGATCCCATAAGGAACACACAGTCAGTCAAAAGAGAGTAATCAGTGAAGCTGTTGTTATCCAGATTGTGGAACTTTCATGCAAGGGTTAGACGAAGAGGACTTGACGAAGCTGTCACATTCACATCTACGATTGTAAGTACTGCTGTCGTTATTCTCATCAATATGACACGCTTGGCCTGTTTCTTTCTAGTTTGTGTCTAATGTCACATGAACTTATCACTAGTTGATAGATCTGTTTTCAAGCTAATATCAATAGAGTAGGAAGTGGTCGTATCTTGCTTTGTCCACAGAACTCAGCGAGGAGAAAAGGATTGGAGCGCAACTCGGAGCGTGCAGGGACAAACGTCGGTGACAGGTACTTCTGTCATCCTTCCTTCTCATGTGTTAGTTTAGATAGATTTAAAAGAAATTCAGTGTCCATGATAAGCATTTTTCTATCTAGGGTTAAGTTCAAGCTCTAGAGGTAATCTACTTGTCTGTAGGCAAATTTTCCTACAACAATGTGTCTGTGAAAGACATGAGTTGTAATAATGTTTTTTTTCTGAAATGAATAGAACAGAGAAAATTGATCCAATTGTACAGTGTTGATACTATTTCATAGTTTATTGTTATTATGTGTTTTGTGAACGTATGATGTTCATGGTGAGTGAATGAGTTTGCAAAGAAAATGAATAATTTTCAAGTGTTCTCTTCTATAAGATATGCAAGGAGTGCATAATGTGTGCAAGGAGAGTGCGTGAGAGAGTCTTTTTCGAATCGAAGCTCAAAAGAGATAGCGTAGAACTTTTGTATGCAGAGTGTGAATATCAAGCACAAGCAGTGTGTATAGAGTGTGCTAGGAGGGCACCAAAAAGTATTTTGGAAGACGTAGAAGGGCCGAGTCCCTTTGAGACTAAGTAAGTAAAAAGCTCAAGGAGAAATAGTGCAAGTTCGCACACAAAGCGCAAGTGTGTGCCAGGGTGAAGTTAAAATTTTATTAACAGAAGCTCAGGAAAGAAAACACCATCGAAGCCTTCGAAATATTTAAAATACTTCAAGTTAGGGAGGAAGTCAAGTCTAGAATAATTGATGCCAAGATATTTGGCAAGAAGTCATTGATAACTTGAATGAACGGTAGGAATCCTTGGAGGGACAAGCGTCGATAGTTGTGTGTCGTTAGATCAAAAGAAACTGTGAGGAGGATAATGCTAAGAGTCAATCAGCACTCGAAAGCTCAGGAGAGGTAGAGAACCATTGATCTCAAGGAAGATCAAACCGTTGATTCCTTTCATCAGAAATTGGAAATCCGGAGTTGGGAGAACGAAGGAAGTTGCTCTCGAAAATATTGAAACATGAACATTTGATTCGCGAGGAGAGATCTAGACCATTGAATCACGACGAGTGTGAGTCGTTGATATGATGCACTTGAATTTCGTGAAGTCGGAAGTTGGAAAGGGGAAGAGAACTATTTTTTGATTTCGCAAACCACGAAGTCCCAATTCACGAGAAATGATCCACACCACTGGATTACGAGGAGCCGTGAGTCGTTGGATTTGACTCACGTGGATTTTGGAGAACTAGAGATCGGAAGAAAAGAGGGGAACTATTTTTCAAAACCCCAAAACAGGAATTGTCGATTCACGCAGAATTGATCTAGACCGTCAAAACCCAAAAAGATGTGGACCATTGATCTGAGGCGAACAGGGTTCGGGAGTTTGGACCTCAAGAGGAAGGAGGAGAGATAATCCTTGAAGTTTGCAAAGGGTAAAGTCCCGTAGCGCTCAGAAGCTAGGCCCCAGGTCATAGCTAGAGGTCACACTGGTGGAAGTTAAGAAAAGAGCTAGCACGTGCTAGACTCTTATTTCGGATTTTGAGGATAGAGAGAGTCGAGGGTGACTCATATAGAAACACCCGATACACGAAATCCTGAAACTCCTTTTGGATAGGTGCGTGGTCATAGCCGATGGTCACGTAGAGGAAGCTTGCGCCCACCTCTAGTTCTTGTGGGTGAGATTTCATGCTAGGGCTGTGGATTTGTTTCATGGAGGTTCTAGTAGGGACCCGAAGAGCTGCTCCAGCTCCGAGAGTTGAAGATCCATTGATCAGGAGGTTAGCAAACTCCACTGAGGTGGGGACACTACGTCGAAAGTGCTCAGGGTAGGAATGATCATGCACAGTGATCACAGTGGGAGAAAACGAAGATCCAGGAATCCAGGAAGAATTATAGACTTCTGGGATCAACAAGGAAAATTTTTATAGGGAGAAAGAAGTTGCTGCAATTTTTGTGGCAGCAAGTATGTTATGGCTTGTTGGGTCAGGCAGAGGAAAGAATGCTTACATGTTTGCAATTGTTTTTGGTGATGTTGTTGCATAAGGAGGGAAGTAACAAAGAGCTGAAGTGTTGATTATAAGTTTGATAAAAGAAGCATGAAATCTTCTACTTCCATCAAATATTTAGGTAGAATAAAATTTATTAATGGTAGTCACGCAGGTATGAGTTTTTATTACTCTTTTTGCATAATTGCTGAAAGGAAATTTAGGTAATAATTTCTTCAGCCAGAGTTATTATATAAAATCACATGATTATATTATTGAATGCATACCACTGGATGTGGTAAAGGCTGGAGGTCTGTATTAATTCAAATCCTTTTAGCTTTTGAATGCACACACTGACATAGTAGAATGACATGCTAATTTAGCTATGGGGTGATAACCAAATAATTAAAAGATAAGAACTTGTTGTAGGAATGAATGCCAGTAAGCTAGTCATGTATGAGACTAGGACATGGTTGGATATGGAAAGGTATGGATATGGAAAGGTTATGATCCACACAGGTACTAAAATCTTCCTACATTTAAATAAAACTTGGACTGCAACCTTTTTGATAACACTAATGAACACCACATAATTATATTCTTGGTGTAGTGTCCAGGTCGAAAAGGAAGGCATCCAATTAATTGGGAAGACAATAGGAAGTGTGTGGAGAATGTGTCAACACATTGGCCATAATTCCAACTCATGGATGGTGAGATACATGACTGAGATAAAGAGAACTATGTAATTCAATACAAGGTGCATTGAATAAGAATGCATTAAGAATTGCACTCATGCATAGTAAGTGATATAATTGTATACTAAATGAAATGGTTGAATATGTTTTGTAAGTACATGCATATATATTATTGCATGGAAATAATTGTTACTAACAGCTAAAATGTGGTTAACTCATGAAGTTGAGGACATTTTAGGGAGGTGTTAGACATTGCAATAGGAAATTTGCAAGTCAAGTAATCACATGAACATTGACTACATGAAATTTTCTTGTTCAAAAAAAGAAGTAATGAACTTATAGATATTATTGTGAACATGCAAATGCATAGAATGATGAGTCATTATATTTCATTAAAATGTTGGGTGATTGTGACTGAATTGATAGGTA
The DNA here is from genome assembly GCA_032191745.1 of Picea mariana. Lineage (NCBI taxonomy): Eukaryota > Viridiplantae > Streptophyta > Pinopsida > Pinales > Pinaceae > Picea > Picea mariana. The sequence goes on along the minus strand of JASDQU010505983.1, from coordinate 56,518 downwards.
CAGTAAATTCTAAGATCACTGCATAAGATTTTGTACATATTGCAATTGAATTATGATGTACAACAAATACTGACAATTGTTGGCAGTATGCAAGATGAAGCCCTACAGGAAAAATGGTATGCATTTTGGTGCTTGTGTAAAACCACAAGGAACGTTGCAATCTTAATATGGAAACAACCAAGATGAATTATGAAATGGAATTTCATGTTTTGGGGAAAAGGATGAATTCCTTTTTGAACTAATTGGAGTTCCTAAATGAATTCTTTTATGTTTTCTCATGATAACTACATGTGGGTAATGCAGATGAGATGATATTGATAAAAGTTAGAATGTTGACTACAAAGAGTAGCTTGGGAAGATGTTGATTGGAGACCTCTGAGGGAAGTTGGAACTCCTCGAGCCACAATGCTCTGAGACTTCGGGTCCGGCCTGTTGCTGAAGCCCAAGGAAAGGGAGGTGTAGCAGTCGATGGATTGTGTGACAATGAAGTTGTACACTCCTGGGGTGGGATATGCATGTGGGGAATGAGATACCATTGGTTGGAGTGATGTTGAGGTTTGGTACCTTGGCCTAGACTATGTTGATATGGAAGGTCTTCTCAAATCAAAATATAAGTACAATTCTCTATTTATTGTATGTTGTGTATCTTGTATATAGGTTATAATGCTATTAGAATTATCTGTATATACATATATATACATTGCATATATTCTTGCATTACCTGCATCCATGATTGTACATAATGTGTTTCATATTTCATTGCTTAAGAAATATATACCTGATGCTAATCATGTAATCGATTGGAATGTGATTCAGGTGGAGCAAGAAGGTGTTTTGCAAGTGCATCTGGTGCGCATATTGGACCGAAAATGAAAACACTCTGGAATCAAGCCATAGGGATTGCAAAGGTCCATTGGAACTGGTACGGTCCTAAGGACGTGACATGGGAGCATGAGGATGCTATGCGGGCAGAATACCCGCATCTTTTTGAATATTTTGAAAATCTTGTTGATGTTGTGTAAAAGTTGCACCCTGGTAATGCCCCAGTTATATTATGTATTGTAATCATGTTTATAGGTTGGTGAGCCAAGTGTATATAAGTTGGTGGGCTTATGTGTTATTAAGGACGGAGAGCCTAGATGTTAAAGGCCATGAGCCTGATTTTTGTATATGTAATTATGTAGATCATTAATAAAATATAAACATCGCTGCGTGTCGATTGACCATGAAGAAAGAGTGACGAGGGACTAAGATTCCACAAGGCTAGGTAAGGGAGAGGGGGTTGAAAGGTTGGAAGAGGAGCTAAGATTGAGGGCTTAAGTCCTTGAATTATAATTTATTATTATTCCAAAGGGGTGTGAGAGGTATATTTTTTTATCCTAAGTTCCTGGAAAAGGGAACACATACTTGATGGAGTGCATGCAACTTCATGGGAGACATGTGTCAGCCCAAGCACATGCAATTTAACCCAAGAATTGAGTTGTGATGGGGGTTTTTCCTCCATTCTTCCATCCACTATCTGAACCATGTGTGCCTCTACGTCTGATCTCTACATACCTCATGCAACTCCAAAAACCCAAACTATGAGGACAACCTGTGATGTTTTCCTAAGAAGCCGACGCATCCTCAGTCTGAACCCGTTTTACCTCTGCGTTGAACCTCTACATAAGCATGCACATATGAGAAACCAATCAAGAGGGAAAGGCTGACATGTGTGTCATGTGAACCCAGGTTTATCCACACTGCAAATCTGAGTTCGTGGCTTAACCATTTGGGTTGTTGTCTTGTGTATTACCTAAGTCATGTGGCGTCATAACTTTGGGTTGTTGTGGCCACGTTGTCCCTTGGCTGAGTGTGAATTTTTTCCATCATATGTTCCTTGCTGAGATTTATTGTTTTCCTCCTTGTGTTGGAATGAAGCTAAAGAAGCAGGTTGTCAGGCATGTGTGCAACACTCTCTCTAGGTGAGGGAGGTGGTTTTGGTTGAAGAGGCAGGTTTTTAGGCCTATGAGTGACTCTCTCCAGCTGAGAGAGTGCGTAGAGGAAGTGATAACTCCTGGAAGGGGTCCTATAGTTGCCACATAGCTCGAAGAATTCTGGTCTGACCTGTTGTTGAAGCCCAAGGCAAGGGAGGTTTAGGAGATGAAGGACTTTCCTATGTGACAGTGAAGGTGTATACCCCTGGGGTGGGACATGCATGTGGGGAATGAGAGTCTGTGAGAAGTGGGCATAAGTGGCTCCTTGGAGAGAATCCTTCCTCATAAACTGTGTGCCTTCCTGTGGACCTTTCCTAGCCTAGTGTTCCCTTGCATCGTGGAGATTAGTCCTCACTCGGGGGTGACCTATTGCTGAGAGTGATGAGCAGCGAAATCTAAGGATGGGAGGTTTGTGGAAGGTCTAGACGCAGTTGGTGGAGTTACTCCAGTTTCAAAGATAAGTATAATTATGTGTTTAATTTCAATTAAAATGCATGTCTGTGTTGCTTGTATATTTTCATGTATTCTGCTGCATGTATGAATTATTGTTAATTCTATTTAAGTCTGTATGATGGAAGTAACTCTATGTTAAATGTGTTAATTTGATTTAATGCATATTATATGTATGAGATTGTTCCACGTAGTAGCATTGCCCGACAGTGGGGTTGATGGTCAGGGACATTACAAGGGCTCTGTCCAAGATGTTTGGCGTATTGCGGTTAACGTTTGGAGAAACCGAGGTAGAGTTGGGAAATGATGAGTGTAGTGGCCATACTCTAAACTGATGGCACAAGTGAATTTGGTTCGTAGCCCCTTATTGTATGTGGTTGAGGAATCCGTAGTAGTAGTGGATGTACTTGGTGGAGTGGCGAGCAATGTGGTTTCTCTAGGGATCTGGATCAAGTTGCATAACTCGAGAAGAGTAGGACATATGTTATTGGACTGTCCTTCTCTTTCACATAATGCGCAAGGAGGTTGAGATCGGGAAGGAAGTGGAGTTGTGGGCTCATTCATCTTTCGTCTACCCCCAGTGGGTGTGGTGTTGCTGCTAGTTGGGAGAGTGAGGGTGGTGTGGAAGGAGCCTATACTGGGATCTTCATGGGGATTCCCTCTGTGTGAGGAGGGAGAGATGGTTGAGGAACCATTGTGGGTTTATGAAGATACCATATAGGGATGGAAAGCACCATGTTAGGGAGGGTAAGGATCGCAGCTACCTAGAAGTCTTGGATTCCAGGTGGGGGGTAGAAGAAAGGAATTTGGGTGATGGCTTGGGGAATTATTTCCCAAACAAGGATTTTCCCCTTGGGGGGGATGGGGAGGAATTAGGGAAAAGTGGTGCAATGGGGTTCTCAGGGAATTCCTAAGGTAATAGTTCTTCAACTAGTGGAACTTTGATGCGAGGAGAGGCCTCCGTGGGAGGAGTAGTGGCTCTGGGATTTGTTCCATTAGAAGATACTACACACACTTGTGTTGAATGTTGTAGGAGGGGTGGCACTCCATGGTATGCCCCCAGCAAGGATGGGTCCTTGAAAATGTCAGGACCCATGTCGACGATCGAATAAGCATCTGAGCTAGTGCGGGCAACGAGAAGAATGTTATCAATGTTGGCGGAATGGTTAGCCTCATAATGTGTAAATTGGTTGATGGTGATGATTTTCCCATTGTGGAGGAACATCATTGTTCGAAACACAGAAGAGGCAAGTTCCTTCATAACATACATGTAGCTATGTATGAAAAATATATTATAATCAAGTGGGGCATCGATAACTTCAATTTTGATGAGGATAGTTTTTCCCCTAAGTTTGATGAGGACATTTTGGAAGATACCTTTAGGGGATGATGGTCATCCATCATAAGCTCTAAGGGTGATGGAAGATGGTACTAGCTCAGGTGAGCCAAGATTTTTCCATGTGAATTTAGATATGATGCATGTGGATGGACCTTCATCGATGATACACCGATGTACTGTGATGTTCCAGATCTTAACTGGTATCTGAAAAGATACCAAGGCGGGAGGCCTGGTTCTCCGCTATCTAGATCAAAGGTGATGAGTTTAGTATCCGTCAGGTCGACTGCCCCCAAGGTGGAAAGAAAGGATTTATGCTGAGTTGGACATGTTTTGAAGACTTCCAATACAGACATGGCTGTAGGATACTGGGCTAAGTCATTGACCAGAATATAGTTATGTGCTGCCCTAGCATGAGGGTTATGGACATTCTTTCGTAACGAGATATGGGGTATACAAGGATTTGGTTCAGTGTTAGGGTGTGGAATCATCAATAGTGGTTTGGATGTAGCTGGAGTCGTTTCTTAGGTGTTTTGGGTGGATTCAAGAGGAACACAATACTGGTGACCGCGTATTTGCAAAATAATTCCTTCTTTGCTGCTAAGGAGGATGTTGCAATCGACCAGATTTCCAAGTTGATTGGGACATGGGTTTTGATACTGCCCCATTTGGGGTGGATCAGGGTGTACCTCCTATTGGGTATTCATCACACCTTGGTGTGGAATGGGGTTTTTCAAAACGACTGAAGGTGGTTGTTTCAAGTTATGTTGTGGGGCCTACTGAGGGGCAGGCGATGCTGGAGGGTGTTGCACGTTCATGGATTCTTTCATCCATTTGAAGTCAACAATTTAGGGGTAGTGGTGTGTATCATGTTCATACTCACCACATAGAGTGCAAGGGAAGTTAGTCATAAGATTGTTATTGTTATTCCCTTGTCATTTGTTATTATGGTCCCCTTGGTGGTTCTGGTTGCCTTGATTCTGGTTGCCCCTAGTGGGATGGTTTTGTTGGAGGTTATTTCTGCCTGGTCCTGGGTTATTATTGTTTCAGTTTTTCCCTTTCTTCTTGGAAGTATTCAACTAATGGGATGGATTTTACATATTCAACTATTCAAAATTCTAAAGCTGTTGAATGAGAGAGGGATGAAAAAAATTAACACTAGCATGGGGTTGTCCAGGTGGACGAGAAATTGACCAGGAAACGAAAAATATGGATTGTTTTGTGGAAATGATCCATAGAGCGCATAGGAAGTTGAAGCACTTTCATTAGTTCCCAGGTTATATGCAGAGGTAGAAGGTGAACCCAAACTTGGTTGAGAGGTTGAACACATCATGCGTACCGGTGAGGGTCCACCCATTGGTGGAGGGGGAGCAACAAGATATGGCTATTGGTGAGTGGGAGAAGGGTAGTAAGACGTCCCTCCATATGGTTGTGGATATGGAGGTGCACCATAAATGGGTGGCAGTTGAATGTAAGGGTTGTAGTGCGTCATGGAACCAATCAATCCATCCACAACATGGGACATTCCAGGTTTGTCCTGTCCAAATGGTATGGGTATGGGTGCATCGGGTAACACTATGTACAAGTAACCTGATTGAGAATATATGAGGTCAAATTGTTGGGCCTTGCTGATGGACTCCTCTTTCGTTTGAGGAAAAGTGGATGCTACATCCTTGGCAATAATAGAGACAAGTGATTTGAGAAAACAAACAAGACATTGTTCTTTGGTGGTTTCTTCTTTACACAAATTACGGCCTCAACGCCATTCATGGATGTGTTCGACTATATGGATAATAGTATTTTGTTTGAACTCTGAGATAATTTCTAATCTAATATCGTGACGAACTGGTAGTTGGAAAAAGGACAAAAAGACCTTTTTCCAATGATTCAAAGGTTACATGGGACCCTGATTTTTCATCCACATACCATTTGGCTGAGGAACCAGTGAGAGTGCATTGAAAAAACCGTAAGCGGATGGAATCATCCATGATGTTGTTGGAAGAGCACCATAAGTGAAAGGTCATACCATGGTTGGTGGGATCTTCCTCTGGTTTTCCTTCAAACTTTGGAATATCTGAAGGTAGTTTGGTAGGCATATTGGGCCAAGTGGGATCATGCAAAATGGGATCATTCATGAGTTTGGTTAAATCAGAAATGTTAAGGGATGCCAAGTATGGCATAGGGATATTTGGTGGAGGATTAAGTTCCAGCCATTGTGTGAGCAGGTGGTGGGTTTGTCCATTGAGAGGGATTTATTGGGGTTGTACTTATCCCTTGAGAAGAAGTTTACCCCCCACCTCCTTGTAAAGGAGAACTAGTGGATGGATGGCCTTGGGAATTGGACCCAAGAGAAGTGGAACTAAGTAAAGATGATCACAATATAGTATCACTCATAGGGGTGTGAGATGGTTGAGTCGGTGAGTTAGCAAGACTAGGGACACCTCCTAGAACAAGAGGAAGATTTTGCAAGCATTTAGAACGACGAGGATTCTGTGGGTCCCCTATGGTTTCTGACTAGCAAAGTGAATGTGTGAAAATGGTGACAAGAGAGAAATAAATGAACAAGAGATTTCTATAATTTGTACCTTCACAAGATAATACAACTCACAATTGCATGTAATCAAATGAGCATCATACATAAATCAACTGTAAATAAGAAAACATGTGGATAGGTGGATTTTGTCTGCGTGGGGGAACAAGTAAAAACAAAATGATCATGTCCTAAAAGACGTATCATCCTTCCTCTCAAATAGCATTGGGCCTTTGAAAAGCACTCAATAGTGGGGTCTGAAGCCAGCAGAAGAGGAACTAGTGAAGGTTGAAATAATCAGTTATAATGAGGGGTAGAGGGTGCATATCCTGAAAGATCTATTGAGATTTCCCAATAGCCACACAAAATCTGATCAAGGTGCAATTGTAGCCCACAATTTCCACCTGGGTAGATGTCCTAAATTTTTTTCACTAGGTACCTTGGTCAAAGTGCGACATTCAGATTTTCGGCCTCAGAAATGGGTCACAGGATGGATGCCCTTCCAATAGTTGGGTGACTCAAGGAGGGATGTTGGAAATAGACCAAAGAGGAAAGCAAGGCGATTTTGCGAAAGAAGGCGTGCACAAGGAAAGAGACAGCTGGAAGGAAGAACAACACACGTGCATGCATGGAAGACCTAATGATGGTAGGGTTAGGGTTTTTGTAATATTTTGTAAAGGTTGAAGAGCAAAAAATGTATAAATAGAGATAATTAGGTTTCATAAGGGGGTCACTTGGAGAGAGTAGTCGTTATTATAGAGAGAATGGTTGTAGTGAATCAAATTGTATGTAATATTTTGTTGTATGACCTACTTTTGTAAGATGGTGAGCTAGACAGGCTAGAGGAGGGTAGATCTTGAGGGTTAGATCCCAGACTGAGGAGCCTGGTGTGATCTAGTCCACCTCATAACAGATCTCAGCCTGACGGAGGAGAATTGTAAAGCGCATGACGCTGTAATGATAGAACGACTATAATAAGAGAGTTAAGAGCCAAATCTTTGTGGATGTAGCCCAAGGGGGGGTGAAACAAGGTAACAACTGTGTTATGTGATTGAATGCATGTACTTATTTATTATCTCAATAGATATAGATGTGTTAAATGAATGAGTTATTATATTTCTTGCATAAATAGTGATGATGGTATAATGCGTTAATAAATTATAGTAGCATTTGCAATACACAGTCATCAAATATCTCACTCAATCTTAGGCTATAAAGACATGAGTATTGTAGCCACCCATTAAGACTATCTCGAGTGAGACGATGCAGTGCACCCTGTGCGTTGTGTTGCCTTCTCGTTTACTAGGAGGGTAGATAGTTTTAGAGTCTTTGTTGGAAACCCAAATAGACATGAACCCTGGGTCAATAAACTCAGAAAGGATATAAGATAAGAATAACAAAAAAATGGTTCTGTTGTCATTGGTAACAAAAGAGGATTGAGTAGATGGGATAAGTTGAGAATAACCTATGAATTTAGAAGACAACTTCCCAGACGCACAATTATTTTCAGTCCAGATCGCTGATGAATACTTTGTAGATATCATTCAGTACTTGAACACGAGTACTGCACTGTAGGAGTAAAATACTGGGCAGAAGAAAAACCTGGTAGTCTAAGCTGCAGACTATCAACTGATCATGGGACACTTATTCAAAATGGGCACTGACAACATCTTGCGTAGATATGTGTTAGAACATGAAAGACCAAGAGTGTTAATAGAAGCCCATAAGGGAATAGCGGGAGAACATTACACAGGAAAAGATACCACACGAGGTATTATGCGTAGGACTATGGTGTCTAACCATTTACTAAGACTCGAAGGAGTACTGCCAGAGATGTGATGTTTGTCAAAGGGTAGGTAAACCCAACAGAAGAGACGAGATGCCACTACGACCATGGGTAACATTGTAGGCATTCGATAAATGGGCAATAGACTTTGTAGGACCAATCAACCCACCAAAAAAAAGGACAGAAGTAAGGTACATCATTACCATGAAAAAATACCTAACAAGATGGGTGGAAGTAGCACCAGTGAAGGATTGCAGCGTAGAAAAAATAATCCACTTTCTATTTGAGCAAGTAATTACTTGATTTGGGTGCCCAAGATTTTTGATGAGTGACCAAGGAATGCACTTCATCAATAATACTATCAACGTTATGAGTGAAGAGTTTGAAGTCCATCATCATAAGAGAACACCATATCACGCACAGGCAAATGGCATAGTAGAGGCATTTAAAAAAATCTTGGAGAATGCCCTGACAAAGATCTGTAACGTCAATAGGGACGATTGAGACCTCCTAATACTGGCAGTATTGTGGGCCTATAGGAATACGTGCAAACATTTGACAGGTAACACACCATTTAAACTAGTCTATGGCCAAGAAGAAGTGGTGCCATTAGAATTTCTAGTACCAAGCTTATGTGTAGCAGCAATTACACACATGATAGAGCGAGGAGTAGTACATGAAAGGCTAAATCAGTTGATGACCATTGAGGAAGATCGGATCCTAGCAGGATTTCACCAACAAGTTAAGAAATAATAAGACAAAGCTTGGCATGGCAGACACATCAGGAAGAAAACTTTCAAAGAAGGAGATCTAGTATTGATGTATGACAACAAATCCTTTCAACACCCAGGAAAGCTCATAATGCATTGGTTAGGACCGTATGAGGTAAAAACTGTCACAGATGGAGCTGTACAATTGAAAGAATTTTTAGGAACAAAACTTAGAGGGATGATCAATGAGAGCCGACTGAAGTTGTACCAGGACAGTCGATCACCCACTGCATAGTAAAAAAAAAAAA
>JASDQU010505983.1:1503-18726 GCA_032191745.1 Picea mariana | reverse complement strand
ATGGGGGAATATGTAATGAATAGTCCAATGATTTCTATACCCATGGTGGTGCAGATGTTGTACTAGGAATCCAATGGTTACAATCATTAGGAACAGTGACTTTTAATTTTTAGGATCACGGACTAGTTCATCTGCATCTTGCAGGGTTTTCTCAGCCCAAGTTGGAAACTGAGTTGGAGCAGCCATGACCTGCTCCTCATCCTCTATATCATACCCAAAATTATGCTCTAATGGCTTCTCTGAAGTGCTCGAATAAGTTTTTGACTCCTCCTCATCAATGACAAAAAGTGGTTCCTCGACAGGGTCTTCTGAAAAATCATGCAGTGATTCTTCTTCAAACTTCACACTTCAAGCTAGAATCAACTTTTCAGTGTGAGAGTCCATCAATATATATCCTTTGACACCTTCAATATATCCAACAAATATGCATTCAACACTTTGAGGCTCCAAATCCTTCCTCTTATCTGTCGGAATGTGAGCCCATGCTCGTGAACCAAAAATGCGAAAGTGCGACACTTTCGGTTTCTTACCAGTCAAACATTCAAAAGGAGTGGTGCCTTTGAGTGATTTTTGAGGAACTTAGTTCTGAATGTATGCTGAAAAATTAATATCTTCAGCCCATATATTGGGAGCTAATGATTTTGACTGTAGCATACAATTGGCCATCTCTTTTAAGGACCAATTTTTCCTCTGCGCAAAACCGTTATGTTGTGGTGTATATGGCACTGTGTGTTGTAGTTGTATACTAATTGAAGGATGTGGGAATGGGCCCGTGATGTCACTTTGAATCATACCAAGAGGTGAATAATCTCTATGTGCCTTCCCTTTGTCAAATTTTTCTCTGGATGCTTGCCAAGAATGCATCCTTGACATACACCGCTTGTGAATTTAATAGCTGGCAATCCTTCTACCATGTTTTCCTTGCTGAGTTGATGCAAGTACTTATAGTTTAGATGGCCAAATATTTCATGCCATAACCTGCTGATATTATTATATTGTGACAGAAATATAGTGCTAAAATATTTAGGAACAAAGTGGGAGAAGAAATACAAACGAGAACCGTGATCTGCAATTCCATGTGTAAGCTGTGAGCCTGTGGAAATGTCAGTAATCACTACAGAGTCCGGAGTGAACTCCACCTTCCTTCCAGAGATGGAATGAGTGATATGATATATCTAGAGAAGATTTTTGGACAGTGAGGGAAGATGAAGCACATTTGTGAAGCAGCCCCCTTCAAGATCAACAATTCCTTCTCCACACACCTTTGCGGGTGTGGCATCTCCCAAGTAAATTGGGGATCTGGTGCTTTCTTCGATGGAGGAAAATTCATCTTTTGAGGCAGCCATATGGTTCAATGCACCTGGATCAAGGATCCAAGCTGATGAAGTGGATGTGATAGCCATTAAATCATGACCATCTCTTTCTCTCCCTCTCATTCTGTTATCATCTTTCTTCTTTGCATTTTCGGGCACTGTGAGATTGTGTTGTTGCAATTGCTTAGCCATCTCATTGATAGTCTTCCTCATGCAATTTTATTTGGGATGAAAACCTTTGGAATAATAGCTGAAAAGTGTTCTTTCCTTATTCTTATTACCCTTAGTCTTAGAAGAGTTCTCTAAAGATTGTGAGGATCTCTCCTTCTTCGATTCAGGAAATTTACCCTTTCCTTTTTGCTTGTCTTTTCCACTGCTCTTTGGAGCATCAGTAGCCGCAAGTGCTTGGTTCTTGGAACGCTTGATGCCACCCATTTGGATTAAATTAGATTTCTATTGAGTCAATTCTATAATGAAATCATTCAATGGAGGCATTTTCCATGTTTTCTGAGTCAATTTAGATGCTTGAAAAGATGATACAAATACAGAATATTCAGGGCCTAATTTTGAGAGAATTGAAAGGATGAGATGATATTCCTATTTCTTGACTCCACATGCATTAAGTTCAATGAGGAGGGATTTGAAATTGGTGAATAATTATTGTAGGTTTCTGAAATGAATTGGACTTAGGGATATGAGTTCATTCTCCAGTTGATGCACTCTCATTGCATCCTGCTTGCTGAATAGTTTTTCCAATGTGGTCCAGACCACATCGAGAGTAGTGGCTCCATTGACATGAAAGAGGAGATATATGGAAATTGATAGGAATATCAACCCAATTGATTCATATAATTTACTGAAATAATTGATCTTCTCTACTGCAGCAGTCAGTTCTTTCTCCATTCCCATTGTTACCCTGTAAATCCCTTTGCTTCGGAGGAGCAGGGAGATCTTTGTCTTCCATTCAAAGTAATTGAAATGATTTAGAATGAGTTTTGTGGGATGAAAGAGATGATCCATTGTTTCTTTATGCACCTCCTGATGATCTATGCCTACAAATAAAACCGTGTATAATCCACTAGATTCAATCTAGCTCTGATACCATGTAGAATTCCTGCAAAAACCCCGATAGATCTAGAATTCTAGTTAAATTGAACACATACAATTTGCTAATATTCAAGAGATGAGAGAAATTTTTTTCTCCATAAATCAGAGAAAGATATTAATAAAAAATTAATATACATGAGCAACCAACCTCAAAAATAAGAGAGGAGGTGAATATATAGAATTTCCAACATAGAAATTCTAGTCAAAAAAGCTAGAAAAAGCTAAAATAGGTGTCATAGGCTAAGGGAGACCACATAGTTCGACCTAGACCACTAAAGACACATGTCACATAGTCATTAATGCCCAAAATATTCAAGTGGTGCACATTAGCTCACTTAATCTCACTTAACTGACAAGAGAAGCAGTTCCAACTCACTTAACTGACCCGAAATAACAGTTACTAATAATAGTAAAGGCAAAAATCATTAATTAAGGAATAAATCTCTCACTCAAAGAGGAGGTGCAAATTCCCCAATAATGGATGATTTTTTTCATGGAGGATTTGGAATAAATCAAGAATAAATCAAGAAAATCAAGAACCGGGAGTTGAGTCTTGATCTAAAAATAACAGTTTTCCCTAAAATCTAGGGATGGGGCGCCCTTCTTCTCTATGTGGCCAAATTAGGTGAAATAAAGTGTGATGGAATGTATTAACCAAGATATAGGAGTCTAAGATAGGTATAAACTAATGTAAGTTAGGGTTATACTCTAACACCCCCATCAGATGAGGAAATTTCCACTGAATTTGGCCCCAAGTGAGCCACTTGCCTTGGTGCAGGAGCTTCCCTGCTTTGACGACTCAATAAAGTTAGATCCTTTTCTTTCAAGTTCCCTTGATATGTTTTTCCACAATCTGATCATTGAATTATTATTGCATGCATTCAAGTTTGAGCTCTGTTGGTGTCAAATTCTATGTTATCTTTGAGGTGTCCAATAATGATGGGAAATATGGCTGAAGGAGAGCCACATTGAAGAATGGGTGCAGGACAAGTAAAGGGGGAATGTTGATCTCAAAATCATTGTCACCCACAACCTTGGTGACGGTGTATGACACATAAATAAGTGGGTGAAGCTTCCAATGGGGCCCTGTAAGGAATTATTTTTGCAAGTGCAACCAAACTTTGTCTCCCACCTGAAACTTATGTGGCACACGATGTTGATCATGGCGTTGTTTGTACTTGGCATTAGACTTATGTAGAATATCTTAGAATATCTTGAACCTGTTGATGGATGTGATGGATTTGCTGAATGAACCAGGTGGCTTTGTCATCTTTTGGTGGATCATGGGACGAGTCGGCTGAGGTGGTCACGAGGTGTAGTGCAACATCCATGGGGCCCAATGGTTGGAATCCCAACCCCACCTGAAAGGGGTTGTGGCCAATTGAACTATGAATGGCTTAGTTGTAGCTATGTTGGACATAGGGAAGAATATCATCCCATGTGCAGGGCTGTTTTTAATAGTACATTTGTAGGATATGTATGATGATCATATGATTGACGACCTTAGTTTGGCCATCTGTCTAGGGGTGGAAGGCAACATATTTTTCGAGCTTGGTATCCAACAGTGACAAGAGGGTTGACCAGAATGTGATGAGGAATCGACTGTCACGGTCTGAGATAATGGTTTGTGGGATCCCAAAATGTACCCATACTCATTCAAAGAAGAGCTTGTCAGTGGCTTATGCTGTGATTTTCTTCTTGCAGATGGCTAGAATTGCCATCTTGGAAAAATGATCAAAAACCACAAAAACATTGTCAATTCCCCTCTTAGTGTATGGGAGGCCCGACATGTAGTCTATTCATATGGATTCCCATGGCTTGTCAGGAGTAGGAAGAGGGGTGTATAGGCCCTGTTTCTTAGTGGTCAGTTTGGCAATAGCGCAAGGGGTGCAGGACCTGATATACTTGACAACATCTTGTGAAGTTTCGGCCTGTAGAAATGTTTCTACAACACTGCCACTACCTTTTTGAAACAAAAGTGTCCTACCACTTGACTATAGTGAGCTTCCCAAATCAGATTGGTGCGCCCTCTTGATGGATCATAGAGATGGCTCAGACAAAACAACAACCCTTCTTGAATATGGAAATTAGCGACCACTGAGTTGGTGCCCAACATTTGGTAGGTGGTGGAGAAGTCAGGGTCTATCTCGTAGAGGTGGGGCCATCTGGAGGTCTCGTGGCCGAAAGAGTCTAGCACCGTGGTGAGTTCTGTGAATGGAGGTTGGCTAAGGAAATCAACAACTCGGTTGGTACTTCCGATTTTATACTTGATGTTGAGGTGGAACAACTGTAAGTATGTGGACCACTTCTGATGGTGGTCATTCTAAAATTTTCCTCGGGTCTGCATGAACTATAGTGGCTTATGATCAGTGTGAATGATTGTCTCCTTTGCAAGAATGTAATTTCTCCACTGGAGACAGGATTGGACAATGGATTACATTTCTTTGTCGTAAGTAGGGTACTTATGGACAAAATCTGATAGTGACTCACTAGATATGCCACAGGGTGGTTGTGTTGAGTGAGAACGATGCCCACAACATAGTCTAAAGAATATTTCTCGATCTCAAAGGGATGGTGCAGGTCCAGTAATGAAAGTACTGGGAATGAGCACAAACGCTTCTTCATTTCATCGAAGGCTTTTTTTTGGGGCAGGCCCCACACAAATGTTTCCTTACCAGCACCCCTAGTTACTTGGATGAGGGCCCATGCGATATGAGAGAATCCCAACACAAACCTGCGATAGAAATTGGCGAGGCCCAAGAAGCTCCAAAGTTCAGTGAGTGTGGTTGGGGCTGGCTAGTCACAGAGGACCTAGATCTTGGAAAGATCCACATGCACACCATGTTGATCAATGATGTAGACTAACTAATGGACCTTGTCCATGCTGAAGGATAAATTTTCCAAGTTTTCATATAGTTTGTGTTGCCACAGGGTGTGAAGAACCCACTGAATATTCTACAAGTGTTCTGCCCAAGTCTTTCTATAGATGAGGATGTCATCCAGAGACACCACTACATAAGTATTGGTGAAAGGTCATAGGATATTTCCATCATCCTCATAAACATTGCTAGATAATTTTTCAAACCAAAGGGCATGACCATCCATTCAAAAAGACCTTCTTTTGACTTGAAGGTGGTCTTCTATACATTTGTATGTTATATTGGGACTTGGTGGTAGCCATACTTTAGATCAATCTTACTGAAGTATTTGTCCCCCATGAGCTAATCAAGGATTTCGTCGATTTGGGGAATCGAGTATCGGTTTCAGACTGTGATTTTATTCAGGGCTCGGTAATCAATGCAGAGTCGCTAGGTCCTGTCTTTCTTATACACTAGCATGATTGGGCTCCCACAAGGCGATGAGATGGGATGTATGTGCCCCTTGTGGAGAAATTCTTGGATCTTCCTCTTGATCTCCTCATTTTCTAACAGAGAGCGATGGTATACTGGCCCATTGGGTAGCGATGCACCTAGGGTCAGATCGATGGGATGCTTGACCTGGAAGTGCAGAGGTACCCCAGTAGGAGAGGAGAATATATCTGAGTATTGTTCCATGAACTTATCCACTTGATTATGTTGTGTGGAGATATTGGCCATGGAGGCCCTGGATGGGGTTGTGAGCTTTCGCTCACTCTGAGAGAGAATCACAAAGAAGACAAATTTCTTGGTTTGAGAGATGACCTTCCTGCATTGCTTGGCAGAGATCAAGAAAATAACACTAGGAGGGACTGCCTTGGGTATCCTGTACAATTTCCTGTTTAAATTAATAATAACACTATGAGGCCTAGACTCATATACAACACGACATTTCCATAAACAAGGTTTCCCCAAAAGAACATTACAAACTTCGAGAGGAGAAACATCAGACAATACCTCATCTTTGAAGGGATTGATGTCGTAATATAGTTGGAATTATTGGCTGACACGAAGATCACTTCCTTGGCAGAGCCATCCAATGGTGTAGGGTTGTGGGTGTAACATTGTCGGCAGGGCCAACCGCTTGGCGACCTCTACTAAGACGAGGTTCTTCTGGCTACCACTATCAATGATGAAGTGTAGTGGGGAGCCTTTTATTCACATATGTGAATGAAAGAGGCTCTTGCCTTCTTCTGGATTGCCTGGTTCACCAGGATGGAGCTCAGTGGTAGCAATGGTGGCACTGTGATCCAAGATATTTTCGTTAGGTGACTTATTAAAGAATTGTATTAAATGGGAATGAGCAAAAGTACACCATAAAGAAGGAAAAGCTGAAAAAGAAAGAGACATAATCAGAAATATGAACACAAAGAACTTGATAATGGATTTTTTTCCTAGTGGACTATGTCTCTGGGTCCTACTCTCAAATGGGTAGGTATTTTTATTAACTCCACAAAATAATTGGGAAAAATACATAAGTATACCTCATTATGGAGTTAAGCTACAAAAGATTTTCTCATATCAGAAAATTAACATCAACACTGCGTTTGTGGCATCGTTTTACCTAAATATCACTATCTCGATGCCCCGATCTGATTCAGACACTTTTTATCCCAGAAGGCACCCTGCCTCATTTTGCGTGCCACTTCTCCTACAATAAATGACTGGACACATCTCAAAATCTATGCCAAAATTTGTCTCGAAAATCATGCTTGAATTCGTACAGATATGTACGAGTGCACTTGTTCTCACATGTCTCATCCATCCTTTATAATATCCTCCGGTAGTTATGCAATAAAGAAAGTGGTTGGCATGGTGGTTAGTGGGCTATTTTAGGGCACTTAGTTAGTGGAGGTTTCGTGCTTGAATCCCACAGGCCTCCCCATTTTAGCATGTAGTAGCAATGATTTTTGGCGGATTCGCTAAAATTGGTGGAGAGACGTTTAAGCTACCAAACTGACGGAAAATATGGAGGTGGCTTCTAAATATGGTGGAATATACTACGAAAATGGCAGATAACATGGTAGAGGTGGCTATTATATCGAACAATATATGGTTGTATGGATAACACAGAACCAAGGGTTGGGCCGAAGGCCTAGCTCTTTTCTCCCCATATGAAATATTATTACAAGTTAAATACTATTCGCACCATATTATAAAGAAGAAAGATATCCATGTTGTATTGGTAGTGTGGAGTTGTGGGGAATTTGGGCTAACGGAGGTCATGAGTTCAACTCCGATGGAGTCATAAAACTTTTGCACATACCAACCATTGGAGGGGTGCCATGTGGCAGTCCATGACTAGGCCATGTGGCACCATATAATTTGTCCACGAAACTAACACTTGTTACCACATAATTTGCCCACATGTATGCCATTACCCTATATGATCTTTCCATGTCATACCCATCTGAAATAATATGTACAGACATGCCACGTGTCACCCTTGCAGTGGTTCCATGTGTCACCTTGACTTTTTTTACTTTTGACCAAGTTTGATTGAACTTTGACCACTTATAACTTTTGATCCGTAACTCTGTTTGATGATCCGTTTGCACCATTAGAAAGCTTGCGACGTGCTCTTTGTGATCATTCCATTTTAACTAGGTTTTGGGAACTTTGAATTTTTTGGATTTTGTTGTCTATTGAGGCCATTATGAGCATCCATATTTGCCTCTGTAAGTTCTGAGTTGTTCTTAGCCTTCTCTGGATCCTTTTTGGATCACATTGGGTTACACCTCAATGATCTGTCTTCCCCTTTATTCTTCTAACTCAGAGTTAGGACCCTCATCTGATTCATAGGCTTTCACTTCGGCCACCAACAACTGCTTTGAGTGACAGTCAATAGTTTTATTCCAAGGGATCTTATGGAAGTCGCACCACTTTACAATATCTTTCTTTGTATTTCTGGTGTCCTTCTTTGCTTGCGGCTTGGAATGGTTTTTGTGATACTGTCCATATTTACTATGTCCTTTGTTCTGTGGGTTGGAGCTGCCCCTTCATAGATTTTTCTATGCGGGGTTCCCAGGCCCAAATTGCCACGTCTTTTGTTTGAGCTTCTGCTCGATTTTGACGACATATAGGTAGGTCGTGCCCAAGGATGAGATGTCCAGAAATTCCATTTCAGTATGGACGTGTCTATGTAGATCATCACGATACTTGAGCACTATATGTCACTCTGAATCTTTGATACCCATCTTGGTGTGCAAGCTATGGAAGATATTTGTGAACTCTGCCATTGCTTGGTCTCTTTCTTGTCATAGTGTGCTCCGTTGGGTATGCAAGTCGTCATAACTTCTGACAGGGAAGTATTGTTCCTTAATAGCATCCCTGAAGGATTCACAGGTGGTTGCGACTATAAATAATAAGGGTTCCTCTATTTCCTTTTTCTCACAACAATTTTCCCACCAATATTTGACATGGGGAACGTCTTTGAGGAGTGAAAAAGTAATCTTTTCTCTATTCAAAAATTTATGGACATAAAAATACCTTTCTGGTAGATTCAACCACTTGTCTACAACATATGCATCTATTGGACCTTCAAATATAGGAATATCGAAGTTGATTTTTACCTTGAAGGGGGCGGCACCTCCACTCGAGGAAGATGTGTCACCTGTTGGTAGTCGTCGAAGGATTTGCGCGAAACTATCCATCATCTCATTCTTATGTTGTGTGAGGGATTCCTCAAGAAACATTTTGAAAGGATCTCCTATCCTATCATATTTATTTTCTCCTACCATGAGAGGTCGCTTGGGCATGCAAGAGATTTTGTCCTCAAGATAAACAAGCTCGAGACCCAATTCTTTGTACCTTGACCTCGTTGGGGCACGGATTAAGATGACAAGGAGAAGATCACTCGGATACCACTGATCCGGATTTTATGAATATAATGAAATGAATACAGGTTATTAAAATATGATTAACACAGAATAACATAGATATAGTAAAAATGGTTTTCTAGTCAATAAGGAAATAAGTTGAAATTGTAAAATTCAACAGAAAACAAGCTTGTTGGAATGGTGGCGGCTTACCTCTAAGAAGAGATGTGATGACTGTTCTCATTCGAAAGAAGATGATTACAATGAGGATATGAAGGCATTTTTAAAATAAACAGAAATTTAAAAAATGCTAGACATCCAAAAACCTAACCCTAGGAGATGAAGTGCCAAAAGTCATGTGGGCCCCGTTTGGGTAAGTTAGTACATCAACTTCTCGGAGTCGTAAATTTTTCATACAATCTCCATTTTAGGTGCACGATCGCCCATTGGAAAGGTATCGTTGAGGAGATTCATTTTGGGGGATCAATGAGATCCTTTGGTTATCATTGAGAAGCTCGATCCTGGAAATCCTTCATTTAGGCCCTCAAAATGGACTCAGAAATTAAAAACTAGTAAAAATAATAAATTGCCAGAAAACTATTTTGAGTGAGTTGGAAAAGGTGGGTGGCCACCGATATCCACCTGGATCAAACAAAGACCACAAAAATAACATTGGAGCATCCTACTTACTTTGAATTTTCATTTTTATTTTAAAAATATGTTAATCTCTATGCTCATAAGAGTTTATCTTCTACGAAGTAGGAAACTAACACATTACATAGGATGAAACCAACAAATTGATGAAGTGTCGTCATGTTATGAACCAAATTACCTAAAACAACATAATTTATCTAGGTAGATACTAGTGGTCACCCACTTTTTCCACTAATTCAACATGCTTCCATATCTTAGTAGTTTTACTACATTTTTTCTTGGTCTTAAACTTTCAACATGTTTTTTGGGCATATCCCTTGTGTTTTTTCTCGTTTAAATATTATAGAGCATGGAATAATATTTTTAATGGTCCAACAAACATCATAAATGCATTTTGTGTGAAAAATATGTGCCCCCAATAGGTTGACATATCAACTAGCCTACTCAGGGCCTTCATTACTTTTACCACATCATTTCTTAGGGTTGGTGTTTTCGATATTTATCGTATTGAATCCTAGGGCCTCATAATTTATGTTAAAATGAACGTTTAGCCTTTTGTAATTTATTATTGTGAATTTTGTAGCCAACACTTATCTCTTCAAATATTATCTACCACCATTCTAATTAGTTTGTATTTCTTTGCATCTTACAATCTTTTTCCATTTCATTCATTAATATAGGGAGCTTTTATGACTATATTACTATGCTCTCTACAATATGTCTATGTGTTACCATTAACATTTATAACTTAATTTCATTCTCTACATAATATAGATCAATGGTATTAAAACAATCTACTATTTTATGTTTCTCAATTCATCTCCTCAATGAGGTTAGGGTAGAGTGAGTGTTGGATGTATGGGTTGACTCAGATTCTACCTTAGTTCTCCAACAAAACCCTAGAAACCATCGACTCCTATGGTAAACTAGAAGGAAACACTACGCACATAGTGCACAACACAGTCTCACTCGAGATGGATTATGGGTGACTGCAGGACCCAAACGTCTGCAGTCTTGGAAGGGATGTTTCTCATAGAGATGTTAGACATATTATTATCCTTCTTCTTCAACATTCATTATACCATACCATCATTCAAATATACCATTTATTTAACCCTTAACATTCATTCTGCATAAAATAACATGTCTAAACTAGTGCTTGTTGTAAATTAACCTTAAAAAATTTATTCATTTATCCATACATTCATGATAAATCAAAGCAACGCATAAAGGAACCATTCCACACAGTAACAGGTTTTACCGTGGTTCACCCCCCCTTGTCTATGTCCACAAATATCTTCTTCTTCTTATTATTATTCATCAAAATATTACATTGCATGCATTACATCAAAAGTATGGTAATGGTGAGGTTGAACAGTGTCGCACCAAGCTCCACAACTTATGACGTGACCCTCAGTTACAACTTCAAAAATAGACTCATCTCTAAAAATGACTCAATAATTTTCTTCAGAACTCTCTACCGAAAATATTAGATAGACCTGCCCTAGCTACCTCATACATCATCTATTTATACTACCAAAATGGGTAAAAACCCTTACAATAAGGAGCCAAAACCCTAACCCTAGTGGATTAGGTTTGTCCACATATCAACCTCTTGTGCACAACTGGTCCTTGATCCAACTATTTCCTTGCACGATAAGGAAGGGCACACAAAGTGGGAGAAACATTGGGCCCAAGCCCCAAAACTTGACTTTGATCAACAAAGATCCAGAGGTCATAACATCCTTTGAATAGTTCAGGTGCATGGCCTTTTGCAGGAAAATTCAAGGATTCAATATGAGACTAGTTGAGTAGTTTGCACTCCGTTTCGATGGATTCTGCATGGTGATCTCAGGTGTCATTTTCCAGGTGACTGAAGAAACTCTATCAACCGTAACAAAGATCCCTCTATGTGGAGAAAGGTGGTTCAAAGGCATGCCTTTGGACGTGCAGTGATATGCATATTTCATCAAGCGAGATTGTTTAGGTGGGAAAATCGAGATAGACATTCTAAGTAGATATTTGTAGGAACCTTTTTGGAAACTACTTGAATTCATTAGGAGATATTTCACTTGTGAAGGGAGATTCGACAGGATACATTCACATCACATTAGATTGTTCATGCACTTCACAGGAAATAAGCCATCAAATCTACCTTTTTTATTACACCAGAATGTCTGAGAGATGGCAAACAACACCCATGCTAAAGTGGAAAAATCGAAAAGGAAACTCTCTCATGTCTCTCTAATTAAACTTCTTATGGTGGAGAAATTAAAATGGTTGGGAAACGGCTAGGATTCATTCTTTCTCATAGTAGGCATCCCCAAGGATCCAAAAGGGGATTTCCCTCTACACACAAAAAGAGTAATACCACACCGCGTGGGGGCTGGAGTGAAAGAAGTTGCGAAGGAAGGAAATACGTCGGAAGCCCTATACTCCCAACAATAAATATCGTGGAAAAGAGGCACACCAAAGAAGAGCAGGGAAGTTGTGGAAACCTAAGTCCCGAGCGAACCACACACAAGGTCGGCTACCAAAGAATTACTTATGTGCAGTATTCATATGGAACATGTCAGAGGAACAAGTTGAGAAAAATGGAGAAGGATGAGGAGGAAAGATGTCGGAGACACAGATGTTTGAGAATCATCCCAACAACTGAAACAAGCGTAGCTCACAATCGTTGAGCTTTACCAGGAAAATAGGGAACTGAGACGACAGTTGGCAACAAAGACCCTTGAAGTGTCATCACCACAAGGCCATGAAGGAAATGTGATGTGGATCAAGAGATAGCTTAGGGATGCACAAGATACAATCATACAGCTACGTGAAACACAGAGGAGATCAAAAGAAAGGAATGTGAAGCATTTCAAGGAATGTGAAGTGGCCGAAAGGTAAGTCCGCACAGCTCTTTCCAGCATGAAGAAGAAGCAAGATTAATGGAGTTCATCATCATATCCTCAAATGTGGCATAGATCTCGATATTTTTGAAGGAATCATCGTCCTTAGGTGGTTTTGTTATTTTGGTAACAACTACGACATTCAAAAATCACTCACCACATACACACCCGAGCAAATGAGCATGCGGTGAAAATCAAGGTCGTTACAGTGAAGGGAAGTAATCTGATAGAGAACCCGAACATTCTGATATCTTGTCAAGGGAAGACATTGACACATCACTCTCCCCATGAGGAGATCTTGCTGATAACCGAATCCCCGTGGATAAGACAAACAATTATGATGAGACCGAATGAAGTTGGTTTCTATTTTTGGAAAGGAATCATGTGAAAGTTCATTTAATGTCGAACAATTAGTTTTCCTAAATTCTAGGGATAGTAGCTAGAGAGAAGTGAAACCCAAGTGGTGCCCTTGCTTATATATTTTATCTTTTCAATGTAAGCAAGGTTGGTTGGCAAAACTAGTATAGACAGTGACTATTGAGTGTAGTTTGAACTCAATCAAAATTTAATGCAAAAGTCCTGAAGCTTTGATGAAAAGATTCTAATTGTAGCAGTTGTATGTATTGTTTCCTTTATCTACGTACGTGATTCCTATTTTCTTAACTCATATATATTTCTTTCTAAATCAGAACATATTTTCGAACCTTGGATTCGCTGCGCAGTGCCCTGGGATTTGCACCATTTAGACAAACTTTTTTCCTCTAAGTTAACTCCAAATTCATCCTCATAGGTCTTTTGAGTTACTTCATGTGTTTTTCTCCCTCGCTACACACCATGATTTTAAACTTAAGACTACTACTTTCTTATCCTTTATCCTCTCAATTTCAGTCACCGAGTCATTTTTTTCTATCGTTTTCTCGAATCAAATCCATATCCCAAAGTCTTACTCTTTTGAGCCAATAGAACCAAAATTTATTATTCAAAGGTGTTAAATCTAGCCGACAACTTTAAAGCCATATCTGGTCCGAGACAAAGTCTCCCAAGAGAGCCCTCTCCAGGTCTGAAGGGCTAGTTCCAGATCTCAAAGTTGGTTTGTAGGTTGCCTCTGTCATTCATTTCTTAGGAAAACAAAGTTTACAGAGAGATAACAAGAAGCACAAAGAATCCATTAATTACAGTCATTAATATGATGGGGACCCCCTTTGTGGTTAGAGGGAGAACGTATCTGAATACGATTCTAGTCCATGTGACCATACAAACCCAGTCTAGTCACAACATTTATTTCCATTACGATACCCTATCTCAATTCAGTTAAGCCATAAATCTATGACATGCAAAGATGCCATCGGTATTGACATTGGGATTCCCACCCATCAAACAAAAAGGTTTGAAACTGACCACATCCCTATCCAACTCGCACAAGTAAATGTCGAGATCGCCCAATAGGATTTACCTCGTTCAACCGTCCTGTCAAAAAACTTAGATCCAAGTTAAGTCCATGTGGTCATAATAAACAACAATTATTGCTAAACTTACCACTAAGCCTGAGTATAAGGCTTTGAGAACTCGCCATAACACCCATCATTTTCAAAATAACTTAGTAATTTATGAATTCTGAAGAACGAGAAAGCGAGTGCAAGTGTGAAACCCATAGTCATGACCCCTAGCCCTTAGTTCTCCGAAGAAGTTGTGATAACTCAGAATCCCCAATGTCAAGAGAAATAGGAAGCTGAAGCACCATGTCTAAAGGCGTAGTGCTAGACAAGCCCTGCGACCCCTGAGTCGAGGTCATAGGTGACATCAAAGGGAAGATGGAGCAGGTCAAGCTCCTTGATATTGACTTAACATATCCATTCTTGTTCCCCCAGATGAACATAGAAGTCTTCTAGGATATGGCTCTAGATGAGCTAGGAGGCATGCAGTTCATGAAAAAACTAGAATTTATCAACCTCTTCAACTCAACTATCATGAACCTTAGATACCTACCAGTATTCTGGTGAGGTTGCGTAGTGCACCAAATTTCTGATCAGCAGGGTGCATGACCGAAGTATCTGGTTGGATAGGCAGTATCCAATCCATGTTGAAGACATCCATCAACTTATAGGACTATCCTTCCAAGGAGAGAATGTGTCAAAAGGATTCCAGGGTCCTAGTAAGCATGAAAAAAAGAAAGGAGAGCCCAGCCTCTACGAGAGGTTCAACACAAAGAGGGGGGGGTGCACAATAGTAATTGAGCCCATACTACCATAGGCAACCAAGAAGGGATGTTACATCATAGCCAACAAGTTTATGAGATCATATTTCAAGGGAGAATGCACACTATATGCATTGTCAATAGTAGACTTTTGTGCCAATGGAGCTGTGTTCAAATGCTATAGTTACCTATTGGAGGAACTACTAGTGGCTTGTAAGGAATCCCATGAGAATGGAGGTACCTTAACCTACAGATATCTGTTGATGGCATTCGTGATTTTCAAGTGGAAACCACCCATGGTAAGACTGTCGATGCTCGCAGAAAAGGGGTGCCTTGCGAAGATGTTCGAGCCCTGACAATCTAGGACGGATTCAGAGGATACAGATTTCAACAACGCAACGTTCTCTAAGTGGTACAATGGGCTTATAGACACAACTTAGAGGCTACACATTTTGTAGGAGCTCCTCAACTACAACAATAGGAATATTTCTTTCAGCATGAATCCACATCATACATTTGTATGTCCAAGTCATGTTAATAGGGAGTATTTCCACTCGAGGATGTTGTTGTTCTACGTAGACGAGGAGGCCTTCGAAAAAGAGGTAATGTTGTTTCCAGGAGTTAAATGAAACCTGCACAATTCAGGGATGCACTACATCCTGCCTACCGAGATGCTAAAGAATAAAGGCAAAGAAGCAGGCATAGGATCAAGTGCAGACTCAGAGCCACAGAAGAAAGAAGATCTGGCATAGTCAGACTCTAAGGAGGAGGAGGAGAGATAGCCATTGGAGCATAAGAAAAGAATGTTGCCAGTCTTCCACCGACTACCATATAAATTCATTTTGACAGGTGTGAATGTCAATGAGATCCTAAGTGTTGATTTCAACACAGAACCATTGGTGAAGAAGCTCATAACTAGGGCATCCCCGAACAAAGTTCTGAACCCCCAACCCATTGCATTGGTCATCCCCCATACCCGCTCAACAGACATAGCAACCCCCATCATCCATATTCAATATGTCCCTGATCCTGACACCTTCCAATCTTCCATCATCACTGAGCACCCTCCGTCATCACCACAACCCCAATCTCCACCCCTAGAAACCGTCAGTCCACCTCAAGCCATAGATCCAGAGCCTATGTAGCTCAATCTACCAGAGAAAGGAGAGCGAGAATTCCCAGAAACAACCTAAGAGTTGCTTGAGTCGAGACCAGAAGTTTCTATTTCAAACCCCGATGTACCAAATCAGAGCCTGCAGCTAACTGGTCCAAACCGAGACATCCATGACCAACAGATTGTGCCTTTTGTGTAGGAAAAGGACATCCAAACTGTGGAGGAGCTGCAAGCCCAAAACACCCAGCACATCCCCTCAATGACCAAGGTTGAGGGTTCCCAAGAAAGAACAACGCAGGAAGAAGATGCAAGAAATGAGAAGGAAATACCGAAGGTTTAGAAGGAACCAGAATCAACATTTAGGCAGAGCACGATATCCGCACAAGAACAAATGGTGCTAGTTCTCCAAAACCCTCAATGATGCAACAAGAATAGAGGTTCCAACACTTTTTCCCTCATCTCTAAGGTTGAGTATTGTGCCAGGACCATCAACAGAGGAGGAGGTAGAGACCTGCTCGAAGCATTAAATGGCCAATGGACTCCCACTACAGACTCGAGCACCCAGAGATGCAGCCCATTCATCCGATGACCTGGTACAATGGCCAATGATGTACTTGTTTGGACTGATCCGAGAATCCACTGACCAACTAGAGAAAAGGCTCCAATAGGACGAGAAATATGCCAAATACACAAGGGATGAAGCACTCCTTGTGAAATCATGCAAGATACAAGAAGTGCACGAAAATATCCAGGTTGACCATGTAACACCCTGTTTCCCCCAGTTTGTAAAAATAACTGGACTAGCCAAGAACTATGGCAAAATCATAAATGTGAATATGTGATGTAAATGGACCTTGAGTAAAAGGTCAATAATTGTGAATAACATTTTGAACTTATTGCAGGACTACTGAGAGGGGATGTGAAAAAAAAGATACCACAATGGCGGTGGAAGGCACCTAGAAAGGTGGCGTTAACTTCCACCGAGAATTAATACCGTATTTGGACTCCACTGGCCTGGAGAACCAAAAGAGTCTTGCTGGCCCCGAATTAAATGTCTCGTAGGCTGGTAGGTGGATGGTTTAATGAGGGATGGGAGGTGAACCTCCCATCCATAGAGCCATCAGACCTGATCAACGCGAGGGTAATCGTGCCACACGCAACCTCACAAGAGGATAAGGCATGGGGTAGAAGCAATTGGGGGGCAGACGCGA
>JASDQU010505982.1:28606-38995 GCA_032191745.1 Picea mariana | reverse complement strand
GAGAGAATGAGTCTGCCCTCAAGGAGTAACTGTCCAGACCATTCCCCACCCTGGGCCATTCCTCTGACACTAAACAAAGTGTATCCTGGAAAGAATGACTCTGCCCTCGAGGAATTTTTGTCCTGCATCAACCTCCAAATGGACGATTTTTCGAAACTGCTCACAATTGTGAACTTCGAAAGAATGACTGCCCGGGGAGGCAGACCATTCTACTTGACCACTACTCATAGTGACTGCCAAGAAGAATGATTGTCCTAGACCACTCCCCGTAATGGGAAGTCGTTGTCTATGATACATCAATAATCAGTCTGCCTCCCATGTTAACTACAATGGGAAGCCACTGTCTGTCAGAAATCTCAATCCACTTTCCGAGTACCATTTCCATTGCCATTGTCAATGACAATGCATACCACACCATTGCCAATGCATACCATACAATGGCAAGGAAATGCTTACCATTGGCAATGCACATCATACAATGGCAAGGCAAATCATACCATACCATACAAGGAAATGGAAAGGCAATGCATACCATTGTCAATGCATACCATACCATTGCCATTTCCAATGCTAATGCCAATGCATACTATTGCGATACCATGGTATACAATGGTATGCATACCATTGCAATACCATGGTATGCAATGGTATGCATACAATTGTGATACCATAGTATGCAATGGTATGCATACAATGGTATGGATACCATTGGTATGCATACCATTTCATACCATTGGTATCCATACCATTGTATGCATACCATGGTATGTATACCATGGTATGTATACCATGGTATGCATACAATGGTATGGATACCAATGGTATGAAATGGTATGCATACCAATGGTATCCATACCATGGTATGCATACCATTGGCATGTATACCATGGTATGCATACAAGGATTTTACTTGTCTTATGGTTTTAGTGGTAGTTTTCTTAGGGATTCTCAAGTATGCATACCATTGTATTTTAATGGTATGGATACCAATTGTATGCATACCATGGTATTGCAATGGTATGCATACAATGGTATTGCAATGGTATGCATACCATTGCATACCATGGTATCAAAATG
Organism: Picea mariana; assembly: GCA_032191745.1. Classification (NCBI taxonomy): domain Eukaryota; kingdom Viridiplantae; phylum Streptophyta; class Pinopsida; order Pinales; family Pinaceae; genus Picea; species Picea mariana. The sequence continues at coordinate 37,918 of JASDQU010505982.1, read as the reverse complement.
GTATGCATAGCATTGGTATGCATTGACATTGGCATTGGTATGGATTGGCATTGAAAATGGAAATGGTATGGAATGCATTGCTATGGTATGCATTTCCTTGCCATTGTCTTGTATGGTATGCTATGCATTTCCATTGCCTTGTATTGGTATGGTATTCATTGTCATTTCCTTGTATGGTATGAATTGGTGGTATGGTATGGTATGCATTTCCTTGCCATTTTATGGTGTGCATTGCCAATGGTATGCATTGTAAATGGAAATGGTATGCATTGAATTTCCATTCTATGATATGCATTTCCAATGGTATGGTATGGTATGGTATGGTATGCATTGGCAATGGTATGGCATGGTATGGTATGCATTGGCATACCAATGGTATGCAATGGTATGCATTGGCATACCAAGGGTATGCAATAGTATGCATACCATGGTATGGTTACCATTGGTATGAATACCAATGGTATTCAATGGTATGCATAAGAAATGGTATTTTTGTTGCATACCATGGCAATGGTATTGCAATGGTATGAAAAGAAAATACCATTGCCTATGCATACCATTGCAATGGTATGCCATGGAATGCATAGGAAATACCATTTCTTATGCATACCATTGCATGGTATTGCAATGTTATGCATTGGTATGCAAAGGAAATGGTATTTCCTTTGCATACCATTGCATGTAAGACACCCGCTGCGACGTAATAGATTTTTCACCTTTTCTTGAGGGACAGAATCCCCGAAATCCTACGGGGCTTAGTACAGGCTGCAGATGCCTCCTCTGTCTCGACAGAGGCTCTGCGCGACCTCCCAGTCTTAAGGATCATTCAATTTATTTTATGAGCCAAAGCGGCTCCTTCGATTCCTTGCTGGAATCTCAATTCAATCGATCCATAGGTCCTTCAGAAGTTCCCCTGTGCGAACAGCACTAGGCGCGAGCTCCACGACTCCCAAGCGACCACAATGTTATGACCAAGAACTATTCCCAAAGGCACTTGTCGCAACTCGCCATCTCGCGAGTTCACGAGTCGAAGCTCTCGACTCCTCCTTTCCAATCTCGCGATACCCGAGATCATGAAATGGGTATAGCTCCCTTCTGTCAGTGCCCTCCGTGCGTGACCATCGGCTAGGCTAAACACTAGCTCCCGTCACAACTCGCGACTTCACAAGTCGAAGGGTTGAACCTCCATTCTCTTATCCCATGAATCCCCGAGATGCGAGAAGTCAATGAAGTGTTGACTCCTTCTCCCTAGACAATGTGTGTCCGCCTGTTAACCATGCGGGCCCCACCTTGCGGTCCTACCATGTGTCCCTTCTCTTGTGCCTCAGCTCTCAACACTTTGTGACTTCTGATGTCAAGAAGAGGTTCTCTGAACCTCCGAACCCCTGAATGCGCGATATGTGATGGGGTTCCTGATCCAACGGTCCTCCCACGACCTGGATCCAACGGTTGTCTCCACTCCTCGCTATTTCGTAACTTTGCAAGTTGTGGAATCCAACCTTGGCACCTTCCCTTCACAAAACCCTGATAAGCGATGTTAGCTTTCCCTCTCACGTTCTCGCTACTCACGACTTCACAAGTTGTGGTGTCTAACCTTGGCACCTTCCCTTCACGAAACCCTAAGACCTGAGAGGTCAACGGGTGTTGACTCCTTTCACTAGGTGACACATGTCCGCCTATCTATCACACAGGTCCACCTTGCGGTTCTACCATGTGTCCCTCATCCCCAACTTCGACACTTCGCGACTTCGCTTCTCGAAGGGCTACCTCCTTTGTATCCCGACACCCGAAGTGCCAAGATCTCGAACTCCTCGTTACTCCTTATCGCAAATTACGACTTCGGTACTTTCGGGACAAAAGTCTCGACCTCCTATCCGTCGATATGCCAAAATGCTAAAATTCTGACACATCGTCAACGTGGGTCCCACAACAGAACTTCCCGCCTTTTTGGAGTTTCGGACTTCGTGAATCCTGATGCTAAGATTTCAGTTCTTCGACCCATGAAACCCCAAAATACCGAGTTCTGATGCACTTCACCAATAACTGGCTCACAAAAATCCTTTTGCCCCTTCGGGACTTCGCCTTTTGTGACCTCGCGAATCTTGAGGCAAGGATTTTAACCCTTCAACTCGCGAATCCATGAAATGAGATTACGCGAGTAATCCAACGGTCCTTGTCGACTTAGATCCTACGGTTCGATCTCTCTCGAACTTAAAACTTGAAAATAGGCTTACCATAACTCCCCTTCTCCTCTACAAGATCTGATGGCTCTCGGGACTTTGCGAATTCTCCATGGAGAATTTCGACCGTCCAATGCCTCTTTGACGACTCTTGCGAAGAGAACACGATATTCCTTCACTGCTATTTCGAGATTTCAAGAGGATCATTCTTCCTCATACAGGTTTACTAATACTTGTGCCTTCAAATACTTTTCTAGGTTCTTGGTGAGATTTCTAAGAAGGGTGTCTCTATGGGGAGATCTATCCAGGGTATTACCTGAGATGGATAAGGGTGTAGATTTCCCGAGAACAGACTTGAAGTTTGAATTAATTCAATATGTGTATAAATAGCGATTTATAAAACATAATCCATACGTAGTCTTTCCATTATAAGCATGGAACCACCATTTCTAAATCAAAAGACTACACAGGCAATCTTATACTCAAACCATTCATAAAAATGCACAGACTATGAGCATACATGTCAACATATAAATTTCAAGATGCAAAATGTAAAACACTTATCAGAAATAACACCAGATGTGATTGCAACTACTGAGAGGGGTGCTCGTTTCCACCCAACCGTAGTCTCAACGACTCCCAATGGATTTACCACTAGCCACCCCTGAGCTGAGACTGCGTCTATGTTTTCCAGTGACTGAGAATGAAGGTTACTCTCCTTCTTCTCCATTGTCACTCACTATGTTTTTCCAGAGTTCTCTTCCTCTTTCCCTCGCGTCTGCCCCCTGATCGCCCACTCTTCATGAATTTTCTCCTTTCGGCGAGGTTGTGTGTGGCATGATCTTCCTTGCAGTGGTCAGGTCTGAGGACTCTACGAATGGGCGGTTCACCCCCATCCCTCATTACTCATGAGGATCCATTTACCTACCAATCATGACGAGTCATTTAATTTGGGGCTAACGAGCCGCTCTTGGTTCTTCGAGCCAGTGAAGTCCAAATACAGTATTGATATCGGTGGAAGTTAACACCACCATTCTAGGTGCCTTCCACCACCTTTCTCCAGCCATCATGGTCTCTTTTTCAGCACCTTCCCCTCTCAGTAGTCCTGCAATACATATATATATTTATTTTATTATTTACATTCATCGACCTTTTCCACAAGGTCCATTCACATTTTTGAGTCAATTCTTGGCCAGTATAGTTATTTTTATAGACTGGGGGAAACAGGGTGTTACAATTCCCTCCCCCTTAAAGGAACATCATCCTCGATGTTCTTATCTATCAACATGACATGCATGTACAGGTGTAAAAAAAATCGGGTATGCCCGTTTCATGGCATCCTCCATTTCCCATGTAGCCTCATCTGGGCCAAAATGTCTCCACTGCACCTTGATCTATGCAATGGTTCGGTTCCAGAGCAAGGTTTCCTTTCTGTCCAGTATGCATTGAGGTTCTGGTAGAAATTCTCCATCCGGTTCCACCTGAATCACAGACCAATCAATTATATGGTTAGCATCATGTACACATTTCTTCAATAGTGAGACATGGAAAACATTATGTGCTTTTACTGTGGGAGGAAGTGCTAGCCTATAGGCTATAGGTCCCACTCTATCTAGAATCTCAAAGGGTCCACAATAACGAGGTGCCAACTTCTCACAAGCTCCCATTTTCAGAGAACTCTTCTGGGGTCTAACTCTGAGATATACATGGTCTCCCGTTTTGAACTCTCTTGGAGTTCTCTTTTGGTCGGCATAACTTTTCTGTCAGTTCTGGGAGACCTTCAGGTTTTGTTTTATCTGAGTCACCTGTTGTTCCATTTCTTTCAACATGTCGGGTCCAAAATAAATCCTGTTTACGGGATTACTCCAGATGACTGGAGTGTTACATGGTCTACCATAGAGGGCTTCGAAGGGACTCATCTTCAAGGATGCTTGGTAGCCATTGTTGTAGGCAAATTCTACTAGTAGTAGGTAGTCTTCCCACTTCCCGGGTTGAGGCATTACATGCATTCTTAGCATGTATTCAAGTATTTGGTTCACTCGTTCTGTTTTTCCGTTGGTTTGAGGGTGATAGGTAATGATAAACAAAAATTTGGTCTCTAAGCTAGCCATCAGTGATTTCCAAAAGTTAGAAGTAAATTTCGTGTCTCTATCAGATACAATCTCTTTCGGCATACCATGGAGTCTGAATATCTCCTTCATGAATACCTGAGCGATGTCTATTTCCTTGCAAGTCGACTTGACGGGGATGAAGTGAGTAAACTTGCTCACTTTATCCACCACCACCATAATGGCATCATTCTGTTTGTTTGAGGTTGGTAATCTAGTGATGAAATCCATGGAGATGGTTTCCCATTTCCATTTTGGGATTGGTAAAGGTTGCAATAATCCTGTTGGGTGTCGATGTTCTGCTTTAACTTGTTGTCACTCTATGCATTTGGCCAAGTACTCGGCTATGTCTTTCTTCATTCCAGGCCAATAGAATTGTCTCCTAGTGGCCGTGATCATCTTCTGGTATCCTGGATGACCAGAGTAGGGTCTTTTATGTAGTTCATCCAGTATGAACCTTTTCAAGTCGTCACAATCTGGGATATAAAATTTTCTTCTGTAAGTGAGCAGACCTCCTTCGGTCATCTGGTAGCCTTCATATTTTACTCCGGCGGGTTCTCGCTGTAGGTACATGGTCACGGTCTGGACAAATGGATCTGTCTTTTGTGCATTTTTTACTCTTTCTTTGACATATGTCTCACAGGTGCTCACCGCTGCCAGGTGAATTGTTTTCATACTTCTACTAAGGGCATCGACCACCCTATTTTCCTTTCCTTTAATGTGTTTGATCTCGAAATCAAACTCACTAAGGAGGGCCATCCACCTAGCTTGTCTAGCATTGATATTTGGTTGATCAAACAGGTATCGCAATCCACAGTGATCTGTCATAAGTACAAATTTTCTCCCCAGGAGGTAATGCCTCCACATTTTCAAGGCATGCACTATGGCAGCCAACTCTAGATCATGGGTCACATAGTTGACTTCGTGCTCATTCAATTTTTGGGATTCATAACAAATCACACTTCCTCCCTGCATAAGGACTCCTCCGAGCCGTTCCTTATAAGCATTTGTGCACATGAGGAAGTCAGCTTCTGGATTGACGATTTTCAACACGGGTGCATGGGTCAATAGATGTTTCAGGGTTTGAAATCTTTCTTCACATTTCTGTGTCCACAGGAATTTCATCCCCTTCTTCTGGAGGGCAGTGATTGGACAACCAATCTTGGAGAATCCTTTTATAAATATCCTATAGTATCCTGCTAGTCCCATAAAGGATCTGATGTCTGAAATATCCCTTGGGGTAGGCCATTCCATGATAGACCTGATTTTGTCAGGGTCTACTGCTACTCCTTCTTCGGAGAGAACATGGCCTAAGTAATGTATTTGCTTCTGGAAGAATTCACATTTGTTGAATTTGGCATAGAGTTGATGTTCTCTTAGCACTTGCAACACAAGTATAAGATGCTCTTCATGCTCTTTTATGTTCTTGGAGTAAATTAATATATCATCAATAAAAACAAGCACATATTTGTCTAGGAATTTGCTGAGTACATTGTTCATCAAGCACATATTTGTCTAGGAATTTGCTGAGTACATTGTTCATCAAGCACATAAAAGTGGTAGGGGCATTGGTCAACCCAAATGGAACTACCACAAACTCATAGTGACCATACCTTGTTTGGAAGGCAGTTTTATGGATGTCTTCACCCTTGATTCAGACTTGATGGTATCCTGACCTCAAATCAATCTTTGAGAAAATAGACACACACCCCAATTGATCGAACATGTTATCGATCCTAGGCAAGGGGTATTTGTTCTTTATGGTTACCTTATTGAGTTGCCTATAATCTATACACAGTCTAAGGGTACAGTCCTTCTTTTTCACGAACAGGACTGGTGCTCCCCATGGAGACACGCTGGGTCGAATATAGCCCTTATCCATCATTTCTTTTAATTGAAACACGAGTTCAACTAACTCGGGTGTGCTCATCCGGTAGGGTGTCCTAGACACCAGCATCGCTCCTGGTGCAAGTTCTATCGAGAAGTCTATGTCCCTTCTTAGAGGTAAACTTGGTACCTCTTCTAGAAACACATCTTTGTATTCTCTCAGGATAGGGTGATCATCAGGGCTTGGTTTGTCACCTTCGATTGTTTTCAACACCTGTATTTCATATAGGGGACATCCCTTTTGGAAATACTTTCTCATTTGCAGAGCTGATATTTGTCTCACTGAGACAGGTTTTCGGATCCCTTGAAGGGCTATCTTTTTCCCTTCTTTACTTACACATTCTAAGGTTTTATGGTAACAGTCCAATCTGGATTTATGGGTAGCTAGCCTGTCCATACCAATCAACAGATCATACGATCCCAGGGGTAATAAGTTAAGGGTTGTTTGGGTGGGGAATTCACCCAACATTAATTGGTAGGCTGGTATGACCTCTGCTATCCTCCTTTTGGTGCCAATGGATAACTGTAACAACCATTGCTTGGTATGTTTTTGTGGCTGTAGTTTACACTTGTCAACAAATTTAGGGGCTATATAACTCAAATTTGAACCAGGGTCAATTAAAAAATACACTAGATGGTTGGAAATCATACCTTCTATTTCCACTACTGAAGCTTGGTGGTCGGCTTGGTTATTATCCAAGGCTGCATAAATTTGTGGATCACTCCTGGCCACATCATTGACAGCAGTAGATTCTTGGATGTTATAAATCCTTCGACTATTCTATTGTCAGTGTGGACAGTCTCTCAATATATGTTCTTCCCCGCAACCCCAACATTTCAAAGGTTCTCTCTTTCGGTTATCAGTCTTCACTGATATGGGTCCAGAAGTTTTGTTTCTGCTCAAGGAGGGAAAATTCTACTGGNTAAATCCTTCGACTATTCTATTGTCAGTGTGGACAGTCTCTCAATATATGTTCTTCCCCGCAACCCCAACATTTCAAAGGTTCTCTCTTTGGGTTATCAGTCTTCACTGATATGGGTCCAGAAGTTTTGTTTCTGCTCAAGGAGGGAAAATTCTACTGGTGCATACTCCAGGATGGGAAGCTCATTCTTGGGTTCTTCTTATAGTTCTTAAATCCTGGGGATTTAATTCCCCTTTTTTGAAATCTTTAACAATTCTTCTTTTTCCATCCTTCGCGAGGTTCTGCTCGATGCCCAAACTGTTCATGACAATAGGTCACCTTTTTAATAGTGCCTTCTAGAGTCTTTGGCTCATCAAATTCAATTATGTTCCGATAGTCCTTAGGTAGTCCATTGATGAAGCATTGTACCTTTGCCTTTTTCGCCTTGATATAGGGTACATACCTCAACAAATCGAGGAATTTGTTGACATATTCTTCTATAGTGAGTTGTCCCAGTTTGAGTTCATAAAACTCTTTAGTTTTTTCGTCGAAATATTTTTCCGATAGATACTTCTTTCAGAAGTATTTCTCAAATCATTCCCAAGACAGGTCCTCTTCGCGAACCCCTTTCACATTCTTAAGGTCTTCCCACCAAATGGAAGCCTTTCCATTCAAGTTGAAGGTGGCCACTCGGGCCTTCATATTTTATGAAAAATCATGGACTCTGAAATACTTCTTTAGTCCAAGCATCTAGGCCTCTACTTCCTCTCCCTTCTTTATTTCACTGTCAAAGGACGGTGGTTTGGATTTTATGAATTCTTTGAATTTTTGACCTTTGGAAGGATTTTTCTTCTTCTGTTTCTTTCGGGAATAGGAACTGGTTCTACTGCTAGAAGAGCCCTCTGAATCTCCAACTTCCTTCTCAGAGGAGTCATTCGACGCTTGTCCTTTACCTCTGGGGTGGACCTTTTTCGAGGTGCTCCTCTCAGTGTGACCAATGATATGACCATGTTTCTAAGTTTCAGGTTCATGCTGCATTTGTCTTTGTAGATCGGATAAACTCTGTAGTAAAACTGCATTAATTTCTGTTTGCTTTTCTTGTTCTTTCATCATCCTTTCATTGTCGGCCTTATAGCTTTGTAATTCAACCATGAGGCTCCTCACAGTCTCGGCTAGACCTGGAGGGGTACCTATTTCCCTCCTTTCATTAGACTCTTCATCTCTATTGTGGGAGCCTTCTCCCACTTCATGGTGAGTCACCATACTATGCGTTGATAATTTCTCACGGTTGATCTTCCGCTTGTGTGCAAAAGGAAAAACACTGGTTGTTAGTTGATATTTATATTTATTTATAACCAGTACATAATTCATATTTTCACATGTACACACACATAATAGGGATTTTTCATTCTCAACTTTGTCTTTTAATTAGGGAAGTTAAGACAGGGGGTTACTCTTTTTTTAAATAGTTTTCCGAACAAAGCTTCTGCACAACTCATTAAAGAGTGTTCCAAACAGAGCTTCTACGCAACTCATTCATGAGCCCAAGCAGGCTGAGTGTTGTAACCATGCTCTGCTACCAATTTGTAAGACACCTATTGCGGCATAATAGATTTTTTTCCTTTTCTCGAGGGACAGAATCCCCAAAATCCTATGGGGCTTAGTACAGGCTGCAGATGCCTCCTCTGTCTCGACAAAGGCTCTGTGCGACCTCCCGGGCTTAAGGATCGTTCAGTTTCTTTTATGAGCTGAAGTGGCTCCTTCAATTCCTTGCTGGAATCTCAATTCAATCGATCCACGGGTCCTTTGGAAGTTCCCCTATGTGAACAACACTAGGCGCAATCTCCATGACTCCCAAGCGACCAAAACACTATTACCAAGGCCTATTCCCAAAGGCATTTGTCGCAACTTGCCATCTCATGAGTTCGTGAGTCGAAGTTATTGACTCCTCCTTTCCAATCTCACGATACCCGAGATCATGAAATGGGTATAGCTCCCTTCTGTCAGTGCCCTTCACGCGTGACCACTAGCTAGGCTAAACACTAGCTCCTGTCGCAACTCATGACTTCACAAGTCGAAGGTTTCAACCTCCGTGTTCTTATCCCGTGAATCCCTGATATGCGAGAAGTCAACAGAGTGTTGACTCCTTCTCCCCAGACGATGCATGTCCGCCTGTCAACCATGCGGTCCCCGCCTTGCGGTCTTGCAACGTGTCCCTTCTCTTGTGCCTCGGCT
>JASDQU010505982.1:8941-21716 GCA_032191745.1 Picea mariana | reverse complement strand
TATAGAGGAAAAATAGTAAACAATATAGAAAACTAGAATTCATTCACTATAGTAGAGGTTGTACTAAATTATAGCGAAGCATTCATCAGATACATATATGAAATGAAATGAAATATGAGATAAAAGGAAACAAACTCATAACACAGTCGTGACGGAATTGAGAATCTTCGGATTTGATTTATATTAACTCTCAAGATAGAAAACCTCTATTACAATCAACCCAAAAAGGTCCAACACTTGTTCCTTCCTTCTATTGTATATTTATACAGATTTACATATGATGGAATCTCAATCGTTCTAGGATTTTCAGTTACAACAAGAAGGAGATCAATCGTTTCATTTCTTTATCTCTGTCTTTATTTGGTACCAGAAGCTTTCCCTCTTGCATGCTCGGTACAAGTGACACATCTTTCTACCAACCGAGATATCAACCTTGACGGTTCCGCTTAACAATTGGCCTCAAAAGAGTAACAATCTCGGGCTAATTGCGGCAACCTTTCTTCCATCTGTCGGTCTAGGATGTCAATAGCTCACAATTGCACACTTGGTTTAATCATACATTTATCTATTTGAACTATGTCTGCCATAGTTACTTGTGAGATTTCGGCCGAATCTCTTTCTTCTTTTTCGTTTATATCAAGCGAGATTTTTTCTATATTCATTTGACTCAATGTCTCAGCATTGCCTTCGCTATCAATACTTAACAGATTACCATCTATAGAACCAAAATCCTCTTCAAAGGATTTCATTACCTTCTTGGCTTGCAGTTTACCTTTTGATATACTGTTCTCCCATTCTTTCAATAAAATATTTCTCTGGTCTGCTCCGAAATGGAAAACCTAGGAGTACTTCCCGATTCCCTGTTGTTTGTAGCTATTATAGCCTCTTGAAATGCGACTTGAGCTACTCCAGCTTCTCTTTCTCTAAAAGATAAATTTTCCAATACTTTATCAACGAGTAAGAAGTTGTCCCGAATTATCTGTACCTTGGCGACTAAACTTCGCTGGGCTGTAGAAACTCTGCTCCGAATCTCCATCGTCCGGGACTGGAACATCCCGATATTTATAACTTTACTTTCGGAGATTTCCACCCTAGCCTGTAGCTGCTCAATCAAGTCTTTTTTCTGTCCCACTTGTATCTGAACAGTCTGAGCTACCAACTCTGCTTGTTCGATCTTAGTTTTGAGCAACTCTATCTCCTTTTTATCGGCCAGCCTTTCTTGTTCTATTCCTGCGCTTGCTTGGTCCTTAGAAGCCTCCTCAGCTGTGGCTAGTTTAGCTTCTAAGGTTTTGATGAGGCGATTTTTTCGCTTCAGCTGATTCTTCAAAACCCCGACTGAAAATTGGTTTGCTGTAGCATACACCCCTAATGTCCCATCTATTTATGTCGCAAACTCTTCTTTCTTCTTGTCTTTCCCATCGGTCAACACCTTGAACTTCTTTCCTGTTGATCCCTCTTTCTGATAGAATTCTCTTTTTACTACAGCCTTTCTCTTCTTATCAAAAAAGAACTCATTTGGAGGGAGCTCTTCCATCCTTATAGGTNTAATGTCCCATCTATTTATGTCGCAAACTCTTCTTTCTTCTTGTCTTTCCCATCGATCAACACCTTGAACTTCTTTCCTGTTGATCCCTCTTTCTGATAGAATTCTCTTTTTACTACAGCCTTTCTCTTCTTATCAAAAAAGAACTCATTTGGAGGGAGCTCTTCCATCCTTATAGGTCTCAATTCTTCATTTAAAATCCACCCCGCATCTATGTTTCCTTGAGTTGACTGGAAGGGAGTAATGGAGGTGATGGGATCTCTGATTTGCTTAGTTGGCTGTCCTGGAGTAGTAACTCGAGTCTACTTTTTTGGTGGCTCGGGAGTCTTTATCTCTAGTTTTGGACTCCTAGTTTGCTCTTCCTCGTCCTGGTGTTTTTCTTGGCTAGATGCCACATCTTTGGAGCCTTCGGCTTCTTTTTGTTTCACCTTTGTTGTACTTGGATTCTCACCCCACAATACTGTGAGAAGACAACTGTGTTGATGTTCTTGGAATTTTAGAACATCGGCCCTCTCTTCGGGTGTCAGGGCTTGTATCCAAGCCAAAACCTCGGCATAAGATCTTGCGCCTCAAAAAATTTCATCTGAGGGTGAATTTTCATGTTCAAACCTTTTGAGTCTGCAACTGGCCAAGTGATTACTTACGACCCTTTGCGGATCATGCTTCTTGAATTCAATATGAACCAATTTTAGGTCTTCCAGGGCTGTCACCTCAGCTTTAGCATGCCCAAAATATAACAAAGAATATGAATTTAAATGAATAGGAAAAGGTGGCCATACCTTCTTTGAATATCCCTTAATCTCCTTGCTTATGCCACCGATTACGGTTTACCTAGCAACCTCACGACAAGCCAACTTATCGGGTATGAATAATGGTAATGCATGTGGGGGAAAAGAAGCTCCGAAAACTCTGAGATATGAGAATTCTGCTTCTACATACCAGTCAACTATATTTCTTAGATTCATCGCTATACTGTCTGAGATCCTGGGTGGCGGGTGGTCGAAAATAGTGACATGCAGTGGTACCATTACCCAGTTAAAGATTTCATACATAAAATCTTCCGCTTTGTTTTCCCACAGTTTTGAAATGTAGACGTGGATGGGCTTAGCCTCTGATGGATTCCAACTCCAGCTCATTAAGGGAAAGGGCATTAAAAAACACACAACATCCATAATGTACGCAGACATAAAGAATGAAGAAATCTTTCTACTCTCCCTCTGCGCTCGATACTCTGTAACTCAACTGGTCAAGTTATCAGACAATATTTTATCCCAGTCAAAGGAACAACCTTCGGCGACTAAATGTATTAGGGGCACCCACTGAAGGAAAAAATGTGTGGTATCCTCTCTCCCATATAATCTGCAGGTCATCATAGCTACATATTTGAACTGTGGTTCCAGAGAAGCTATTGAATATATACCGTTACTATTTGCCCTGAACTTCGCAAGGTGTGAGACCCAATCTTTGATTAAACTAGACATAGTCTTGTCATATTGCACACATTCCTTCTGTTTGAAATTCTCCAAGAATTCAGCATTGTATGTAAGGTTTGAGACGGTTGGCAACTTGTACATAGCCTAAAGTTGTTTGGGTCTGAAAGTGCCAATAGTGACCTTCTGCTCGTTGATGATGGTTCTGGTTGGTATATCCACATGGTCTAATGCCCACCAGACCATATCATAGTAAGGGAGAAGTCGTGGCCTGGCCACTACTTTATGCATTCTATCTTGGACGACAATCTTATATTTGGTGGTCAGGTCGTCTTTTTCATTGTCACTGGAATCATCTGAATAATCTACCAATTCGGACTGTAGAACCTTAGAAACAAACGACCAGGTCTTGACAGAGTCGAAACTTTGAGGTGAAGTATCAGAGACGTTGTCTGAACCTTGTCCCGAAACCTCAACGTTGGCTTCAGATGCTTTTCGTGGGGCCATGGCGGGGGATCCTGCTTTATCTCTTTTGCGATAAAAATATGTATACATACAGAAATTAGTTCACTGAGAAATTTTGCTCTGTGTAATGTAGAAATGAATTTGTGATAACTAATAACAGATCTATACATTCGACCATTTAAAACTTGGTAATTTTCAGGAACAAAATGGTCAAATCATTCTTAAATATAATTTAGCAATAAAAATTCAATCCTTATTTGTCGATTCGCCTTGTTTCTAATTAATGCCATAAATTTTGACAGTTCAAAACGCAAGTTGGCGCAAGGAAAAATTAAGATTGCCTCGTAGACTATGCATGCATCAAATCACAAGAAATACTGTCTTAGCTCAATTAATCAAGTTTTATCAACGTTAATTAATCTTTCGGTACTCGCTACATCTAAAGTTTTCACTCTAACCGTTCCAGCCTCTAAAACCCGAGATTGCGATAATTAGCTTTGGTTAAATAAAAATGTAACCAGGATTAAGTGTTTAATTAATCATGTTAAAAAAAATAAAATATCGTGGTTATTTATATCGCGACTTCGCGACTCGGAGCTTCGAAGGTATAGCTTCTAGTAGGTTCGTATGCCGAGTTTCGAAATCGCGAGATTGCGATGATATGATTTAATTAAATTGGGGGATAAAACCAGATTAAGTGTTTAATTAATTATGTTTCTATCTTTATCACGACTTCACGACTCGGGGCTTTGACGGTGTAGCTTTTGAGGGAAAACATGCCGAGTTGCGAATTTCTGACTGAGTTTAACCACGACTGAACTTTTTACCTTTAACACTAACCTGGGTTACTTAAAACAATAGTCTCGTGGTTTCGGCTATCGAGATTATGAAGGTAAGACTTTTGGAGTTAGTAAACTCTGAGACACGAAATATCGACGATGCTTAACCATAGTTTAGAAAATCTTTACTCTCGCTACTGACCTGGGTAAAACTTTAAGGTTATTTCGCCATTTCTCTCTTCGGGACTTGTGAACTATGTGATCTATAACATCCGACATACAAAACCCCGAGGTAAGAAAGGGGAAAAAATCATTTGAATGAAAAGTATAACTCACCTTGAGAGTATGATAACCATCGTCTCTCGCGTGATGAGACTTCCGAGATTTTGGAAAAAATAAAGGAAAATATGGAAACCAACTTTTGATTTCGAGCATTAAGAAATAAAATTCAAAACGAGCTAAAAAACAAAGGTGGCTCCAACATAAGCTCCAACTAGGGATCCCATTTTCCTGTACGACGGGAAGAATAGTAGACCACGTGCTGATATTGGGTAAATGGAGTTAATGGCTTTAATCCAGCGAAAAAGTTCTTGAGGACAGGCTACCGAAGGGGAAAGGGATTTCATTTTTTACCTTTGAAAAGCTTTTCAAAACTCAAATACTTTTTAAACTTAGCTGTAGTCCCTTTCACGACTTTCTCATTCTCGTTACTGAATTCAAATATGCCTTGAGACAATCAAAACAATCCTAGGAGAACCAACAGATCTTGTGGCTATCGACTTGCTTTAAAAGAAGAAAATTATATGTTTTTAATCAGGAAGCCCTGTCTGAACTTGGGATGTAGATCAGGTTTTAAAAATAATTGGTTACCAGAGTAGAGTGATATTCATGTATAACAACCTTACAGATATCTCAGATATTGCTTCACTGCCAGTGAGCCTATTTAGTACCTCGATGAATTTATTTGGCCCTCTTTACTGAATTTCCTTTCACCACTTTGGAATATATTTGTTCATTTAAATGCTGAGACGAGGGAAATCATTTCTGAATTTCCTTTCATCATCTCTTGGACTAGATGGGGGCAATCATTTCTGAATTTCCTTTCATCACCTGTCTGATAATTTTCTTTTTTAGAGCACGAAGATGGGGGCAATCAGTTTGTATCAGAGCTGATATCTGTGTAATATTTTGCATTATAGGTTTGTCAATTTACTTTGATTACTCGGTACCAACCTTCTTTTAACTTTCACAACACCTTCGTTCACAGGGAGAAAGGGAAAAATAAATTTTTTGGGGTGTTATATTTGAGCAAGCCTCAATCCTCCGAAACTGTTGAAAAACCTAAGAAAGTCAGGATCACTTTAAGCGTCACTTTGTTTAGCAAGGGACCGAAGAGTTGTGAAGACCCACTTTCTTTCCACAATTTGCTTTGAAGCTCTCGAGGTTGAAACATAATCTCTTCTCCCTACGTATGGAAAAATGGAAAGATACTGACTTTTTAAAGGGTAAACCCGAAAACAGAAAAGGCTGACAGATAGAGATTTATGGACTGAAAAACAGAGGTCAAAAAATCAAAACTGACTCTTGAAAATCTTTTTCGTGGGCGCTTTACTTCGATTGACTGCTTTAATTTGAGTGACTTGTTTATTTCGTCTTATTCTTTCGTAAACGATTAACTGTGGAAATGTTCTGTTATTTATTAGTTCAGAAAATGTTGTTGTCTGAATGAGGTTATCTCGGTTTTCTTTGATAGCCCTTCAGAACAAGTCTTTTAGGAAATCTCACCTTTACCCTACCGTTTCATTTTCTTTGCAAAATGTCAAAAAATCTTTGGTATCACCTGTTTAAGCCAATTTATTTCTGACACCCAACTTTCTGTTTACTTCTCCTGATTGTTTTGTTTGTAGCTGGAATCTTGTAAAAGGCAAATATGAAGGTTATCGTGGCTATCTGAAAGGTGTCGAAAATTCATGAAAGAAAAAGAAAATCAGAATAACAATGCGTAAATGAAAAATATACATATATGTAAAAAAAATTCCTATATATAAATATACACATCATCTTTTTTTTTTTTTTTAAATTCGACGACTGTTTATGCCATATAATGCTTCAGATAACGCCCGTTGATAGGGGCATTGAGGATTTCACCGTCTAAATTTTCCAGTAGGAAAGAATTTTTTCCTTCGAGAGCTGAGACTCTGAATGGCCCATACCAGAGGTGATCGAATTTACCATGTTTTGTTGTTTCTTCCCTCCTTACATCCCACCTTAGTACTAAATCACCTGGGAGGAAATATCTGTCCTTTGCCCAATGGTCAAATAATTCCTTCATGTCGTCCTAATACTTCTGCATCCTTTCATCTACTTCAACCCGGTGCTGTTGAACCTTGATTAGTTGGTTTATCCTCTTGATGACATGATTAGGTTCTTCTTTATGATCTTGCCACAATTTCATCACGGGGAGTGCTAAATTTATAGGTAACACCACATCTATCCCATATACCATCTGAAAAGGAGACATGTTGATAGACTTTTTAGTGCCTATGCGATTCGCCCACAAAGCATACTTTAAATGTACATGCCAAGACTTTTTGTTTTCATCCAAAAATTTCTTAATTATATTGATCAAGCTCTTGTTAGACGACTCAACCAGTCCATTTCCTTGGGGGTAGTACGCTGTAGAATGGCCAAGAACGATATTAAAATTTTGGCAGAAGCTGATCATAGCCATAGATTTGAACGCCTAGGCATTATCCATGACTATCTTTCGGGGACAACCAAATCTTGACAAGATATTGTCTTCTAAGAAATCTATTACCACCGATTCAGTTGCCCTTTTAGTTGGAATAGATTCCACCCATTTAGTAAAGTATTCCGTGGCAGTTAAGATCCACTTGTGTTGGGCGCTAGAATGTGGATTAATCTCTCCTATAAAATCTAGCCCCGATTGTTGAAAAGGGGCCTCAGTTTTGATCGTAACTAAAGGTATCACCAGGAGTTTCTGTTTACCTGCAAATAACTGACAAGGGTTACAGGCTCAGACCTTGGCGTTAACGTCTGAAAAGAGTTTTGGCTAGTAATACCCAGCCCTCAGAATTTTGTAAGTTGTGGCCCTCCAAGCGTGATGTCCTCCACAAACTCCCTTGTGAAATTCACTTATAACCCTTTCTATTTCTGATTCGACTAAGAAGACTAACAAGAAACCGAGCAGGTCTTTCCAATATAGTTGATTTTCGGTGATACAATACTTAACCGCATGAAGCTTTAAAGTCCTAGATTTTGATGGTGATAGTTCACTTGGGAATTTTAGAGTCAGCAGGTAGGATACTATGTTTCTGTACCATTATAATGATACAAACTTCTCCTCAATCTTAATTGCACTTGTTGGTTCATCAAGCTCATTTATGTTCATTTTTTCCTCATATCCCTGTAGGCTGTTTATATCCAGAGCTATGAGATTTGATTCAGCCAAAAGTTTGGCCAGGCCTTGTCCTTTTATCAATTTAGTAGGTTTGATTTCCAGGTCAAATTCTTGAATCTTGTCCAGCCATCGTCCTCTTTTCCCATCACTGTCTGGTTGTACCAAAATATCTTTCACAGAACTGGTCGGTACATACGCAATGATCTTGGAGTGTAATACATATGTTCTAAATGCCTTCAGTTCTTTTACCATGGTGTATGCTTGTTTTTCTATTATATCATATTTAAGTTCTACGTCTTTGAGGCTCTTGCTGAAAAAGGCGATTGACTATTCGAAACCCTCTTCATTCTTTTGGAGGAGCACCGCAATAATTGTGTGTTCGGAGGCAAATGAGAAAATAAGAAAGTCTTTCAGTTAATCGGGACTTGCCAATACAGGTGCCTCAGCTATGACTTTCTTAATGTGTACGAATGACGTTTTTTCTTATATTTTCCACTTTACTTCATTGTTCTTTTTCAACATATCTGTGATCAATTTTACAATTTCAATGAAATTTGGGATAAATCTTCGTAAAAAAATCATTTTTCCTAAGAAAGATTGAATTTCTTTTACATTTCTAGGAATGTTTATAGTGTCTATCGCTTCAACCCTCTTAGGATCAATATTAATCCCATCCTTAGATACAACATGACCTAATAATTTACCCTCTTGCATGGTGAAGTGTGATTTCTTGGGTTTTAAGGACAGACCAAACCTGCGGCATTTTTCGAATGTTTGTTTAAGATGTACCATATGCTCTTCGTCGGATTTGGAGAAAATGGTTAAATCATTGAGATAGATGACCACGAAATTATCCCTCTCTCCAATGAAAGCGATGTCCATAGCGCGTTGGAACGTGGCTCCTGCATTCATCAAACCGAAAGGCATTTTATCATACATGAACGTACCCCAAGGGGTAGTAAAAGTTGTTTTTTCTTTATCTTGTTCATTCATGGCGATTTGATTATATCTAGAGAAACCGTCAATCATAGACATTATATTCACCCCAAATACCATTTCTAGCACATGATCCATTTCAGGTAGCAGATAATTGTCTTTAAGAGAGGACTTATTTAAATTTCTGAAATCTACGCACAGTCTAATTTCCCCACTCTTTTTTCTGACCGGGACCAGATTTGCCACCAAGTCAGAATATCTCAGAGGTACTATAATTTTTTCCTCTAAAAGTTTCTTCACTTCTCTCTTGACCACAAGAAATAAAATGAGGTTGATCTACCGAAGCTTTTGTCTAAAAGGTTTGACCCCAGGCTTTAAAGGTATCTTGTGATCGATCACGATAGTGTCGTAAGTTCTTAACTCATCGTAAGACCAGGTGAAAATGTCTTTAAATTGTCTGAGTAGGTCCTTATGTTTGTCCTTTATTTCAGGGGGGAGGAGTTTAGATATTTTAACCATCCTGGGTTCTTCTTTGGTTCCTATGTCATAGTCCTCAACCTCTTCTGGTTGGGGTTGTAAGGTGGATTTTACAGGTATGTTGTTTTGATCAAACAATCTTTCCAGAGGGATCAATCCTTTCGAAATCTGGTTATTTTTTAGGACCAACATGCGATGATTTTCAATTTTGTCTTGGAAAGCTTGAGGGTCCTCCCCTTCTTGCATGATCCATATCTGTTCATTCTGATTTTCTTGATCTGCATGAGTTTCGGAAAAATTCACCTACTGCTTCAAGAAACTTCTTAATTTGTTCAACATCCTCAAAAACCTACCAGTGCTGGATATTATCTGGTATAGATGGTCTGTGTCTTATCTCTATGTGATACTTCAATTTAAAGGTTGTAGGAGGAGTGAAAGTTGAAGCCTCTTTAGCTAATGCATCTGCATGTAATTTTTTTGCGCGTGGGATGAATTGGACATTTACAGACGAGAATTTTTTTTCCATCATATCCTAGGTACAATTCTTGTATGATCTTAATCTGGGATGCTTGGCTTGGTACTATCGATTTATTTGTTTAACTATTAACTCTACATCTCCGTATACCTCTAGGTTATTTATTTTTAGCTTCCTAGCAGCCTCTAATCCTAAGACCAAGGCTTCATATTCACATACGTTGTTAGTATAATCTATATCCCATTGTAGTCTGTAAGAAAAAGGAACAACAAACTTTTCTTCAGGCACCACAAAAAACACTCCTGCACCAGCCCCTTCGCAAGACAAGGCACCGTCAAAAACATTTTCCAAATACTGGTGCTACACATATCCTCGGTCATGTAACCTGTCTCTTCATGCTCTATATCGTTTTCCTCTATACAACCATCTAAAACGTCGTCAAAAGATAAGATACAATTTCTTAAATCTTGATCTGCAATGTAAATAGGGAAATTGTTCGGATTTTGATGGTCGCTGACTGTATATGCTAACCTCATCTCCATGTACAACCGAGTAAATTGCCCACCAAACACAAGAATTATGGTGAAGTTCATATTCAGTTGAAGAGAACCCCCCAGCTTGGCTACCCATGACCTAGAAAATAGTAAGTCGTACTTGGGGGGAATATCAACAATGACCACATCCATCAAGATGCTCTTCACTGGGACTTGTGCTAGGATGACTACTAAATCCTTTATCATTCCCATACATTTAACTCTTCTCAAATCAAAAGAGTAAATATCTCTGTAAGGTCTGGTGATCTAGAGACCTAATTTGTTCATAATAATTTTAGGCATCACGTTATGGGAGGCTCCAGAGTCTAGCATGCAATTATGTAATAGTGGATTGTATACATTTAAGGTGACATAAAAGGGAGCAACAAAGTCTTTGCCCCCTTCAAAATGTGGACCAAAAGTGATGTTGGGTTTATCATCTTCTAGGTTCAAAATGTCATATTGGTTTTCTGGCTCTGAAACACCTATCACTTTGGTAATCTACTTTCGATAAACTGGTTTTTTTGCTAACTCTACCAGAGGAATTGGTATTTTAATTTTATTTATCTCATTTTCGAAACTGAAAGCTCCGCTCACCTTATCTATTTCTCTAGTTGGGACTTCCGGATCCTTCTTTTCCAAATTATTTGTCTGGGCCACTTTATTACTCATGATCTTGGTTGAAGGTGTAATTGCATTAGTTGTTTCGGTTCCTTGTGTTTGGGTCTCAACTTTTCCCACCTCGGGTTCTTGTATGTTTACTACTTTAGCTTTGTTGTTAGGTAATAGGGTTTCTTCCGGARTAGGCTCATAAGTTTGACCTCTTGGGAGAATTTTCTTAGGTTGAGTAGTTGAAATGGGCTTACTCTTAGATCTCAAGTTGTACTTAGGTTGGACCTCAGCCATTATCATATCGATTTCTCTTKATAGCTACCCATGTCAGTATGATCTCTTTCTTCACCCTTAACAGACGATTGTTGAGTGTTTAAAGATTTTTCGTAATCCTCTCTAGTCAGATAAGGTTGTGTGTAGTCATCACCCAAGTTTGTGACATCCTCATATGAATCTCCGAAATCTTGGAGATCATTCACTCCTATAAAAATTCCATTCTTTAGGGGAGTTTGTATTTTCTGATCTTTGTTTTTTATCTATCTTTGCTGGTTTGGGGGATTGGGATTCCTCTTGAAATCATTTTTGGTGAAAGAATCATCTTTAGCCTGTTCTAGCTCCATTCTGGATATCTTATTAGACAGTTCCTTAATTACCCTGGCCATATCGTCTACTTTGTCATCTGTGTATCTATTAGACTCTGACGGCCCTGCTTGTTCTCTAAAGCGTCTAGTTTCTCGATTTCCCATTTCTACTTTAGCTTTTAACTTACCAGAAGCCACTATATTTGACTCAATTTCTACAGCATCATCTTGCATTCGGTTTAGAGTAGCTCCCCTTATTTCTCGTAAAAGAAGTGCAAAATCTGGTTTGAAAGCCCCCGCGAAAGTTACTTTGGTTGCGGGTTTGAACGGTTTAACCTCGGCTGGGATTTTGTTATACAACTTGTTGAATCTTTGAATAAAATCCATAACTGTTTCTGAATTATTTTTTCTTAAAGAACCAAACTCGGTTAAATAATATAGGTGGTCCTTTCTTTCACCCCATTGTCTAAGTAAAGCATCTTCCAAGGCATCATAGGACAAGATAGATCCTACAGGTAGACTCCGAAACCAAGTTCGGACCTGACCTTCAAAGGTTTGGACAAGAAGCCTCGAATACACGTCTTCATGTTCGAGACCTAGGATGTCTGTGAATTGATCAAAGAAATTTATGTGTTCGGCTGCGGTCAGATCTCCTTCCCCAGTGAATTTTGGTAAATTTTTTATATAATTTTCGGGAAGGTCGTGCAAAGGAACAGGTAATACCAAGGGAGTGTATTGTGCTGCCACTTTCGTAAACACTCTGGGAGGGGGGGCAGGCCCTTGGCCTCCAGCTCCTCCCCTAGGAGCACCTCCACCTCCTCCTCCGACAACCCCTCTACCTCCTCCTCTGGCGACTGCCATGGTTATTAGTGGAAAGTTGTAAAGGGGGTTTTGGAAGATTAAAAGTGAATCTTTACTTTCTTCGCCGGGTGAAAAATCTAAGAATGACTGGTAAGGGATGCGAGGGCTTGGCTCTTAAGACTTGCAAGAGATGTAGTCAGGGGAACCAATGGGTGTGGAAGCTGGATGTGTGAAATATTCTTCGAGACCGTGTGAGGTCACGAAATTCAACTGAAGAGTCGACGATATATCGGTAGTAGATAAATTTTATGCAACACTTTTTCCTTTATGTTCTACAAGGGTTATCGGACGAGTTTCGCTTCTAACTTCGGAGCAGTTTGATGTTAGATCCTTAGTGTCAAAGAGAGGGCTGCATGAAGTCGAAGGTTCGGAAGAACTCTTGGTCTTTAGTTGCAGGTATTTAGGCTAATAGATTGTAGGATTCGGATTAAGAGAGCCTCTCACCTTTACAATCTTCTCAGGATCGGTAACGGGTGTGGTCTGTTTACCATCCGGGTTTTGCCTGGTATTCCTTCATTCAAATTCCATCTTATTTATCATGGAGTCGCCAAGTGAAATATTGGAAAGCCTTTAAAAGGTGTGCACTCTTTGTTCACTATCAAAGGGTGGCACTTTCAATGAAAAAAAACGTCGTTTTCCCAGGGAAAAAGATTTCGTAACTT
>JASDQU010505981.1:52373-64018 GCA_032191745.1 Picea mariana | reverse complement strand
GGATTACTTTTGAAAGAGTCAGTTCACTTTACAAAAGAAGATTATCCTGGCTACATTAATAGAAGGGGAGCTCCGCCCAATGCTGGTGAAACATTCTTCTTGGGAGTGTGTCGAACTTATAAGTTTGTCCTGGGGTAAACATATTCTGGAACAAACTTTCTATGTATGATATTTTTCTTTGTAGATTAGCATTGTTACGTACTTTTCTTATACTCTGAAACTATCATTTTGCAGTCCAGACTTTCTTTACAAGCGTGAAATAATGGCCATACAAGTAGTATTGCCAAACATTTCATTTGAAGCCTCTGCACAAAACTTTAAAGGGGCTATTTTGGATACGGAACCTCGGCAAGTGAGGATGGCTGGTGAAATGGCAAAGGCAGATGCAGAGACTTCAGTTGACTACTTGAAGATGCTTGCAGATAAAGAATTTGCAAGGCAAAGAATTCACACCCTCCATCAAATTGCACAAGCTTGGAGAGTAAAAGCAACGATCGCTGAACAATTAGATGATGCTCTAGACTTGAAAGAAGATGCATTTAAGAGAAAAGAGACAATCCTTAAGCAGGCTATTTTGGAGCTTCAATCAGAAAGACAAGCAAGGAAGGATGCTGAAACAGAAAAAGCCCATTTGGAGGCATGTTTAAATCACTGGAAGGTGGTTTTAATTAAGGAACTCAACGAAAATGATGAATTAAAGAGGCAAAGGGACACGGCCCTTTTGAAAGAAGATGCAATTGTGAGAAAAGAGGCATGCCTTAAGGAGGTTATTTTGGAGCTTGAATCTGAAAGGCGAGCAAGGGAGGATGCTGAAACAGAAAAAGCAGATTTAGAGGCATCGTTAAACCACTTGAAGATGATTTTAGTTAAGGAACTAGACAAAAATGATGAATCAACAAAGCAAAGGGATGAGGCCCTGCGTCAAAGGGAAGAAGCTGGCAGAGAAAAAAGAAACACCGCCATACATCTGCAGAAAGGAATGATGCCCTCATTGGTGTCTCTTTTTTGGGCATTGTCATGTAAAAATAAAATCAAAGGAGCCTTCAAGAATGCATTGGCTTTTGCATCATCTTTATTTCATAAATGTAAAAATAAGATCAAAGGAGCCTCCAAGAATGAACAAGGCTGCAACAATAACGATTGTATGGTATAGCCTGATTTCCATTCCTGTAATATGTTATTGTGGATTTAATATGTTTTTTAAGCATTTATATGTTGCTCTATAACAAGACACTCTACTCTTGCTAAAGAGCTATTTCAGTGAGTTATTGCTTATCTAGCTAGGTCTCGGGGTTTTATATTTGTACACTTACTTTATTGAATAGAACACTTACTTTATTGAATAGAACACATAAACAGAGTTTTGATATGTGGAAACAACTTTTACTCTCCGATTTCTCTACATGGTATCAGAGCCTTAACCATGTATTACATGGTATCGGAGCCTTAACTCCCTCACTAGAGGGATTGTGATTATATAAATTCTGCATTATTAATTTTATATAATTGTGATTATGTAAATTCCGCATTTATAGATCTAAGATTAAAGTAAGAGAGTGGATTGTTTAGGCATATGATTGCTATGATGTGTTCGTGGTAATTTATTTAACCATTGTTTATCGATGATGTTGTGAGAGCGTTGTCCGTCACATTAATAATCTGATGACCATACCCAAATAAAAATGATGGGTGGATTGTGCATTCATAAAGGCTATGAGATCACGTGCATGGTGGGTTGCTGSATTTGTCGTAATTGAAGACAACATTAAAGACCTACAGRTTGARGCTGTTTTTTYAATTGCTGTTGCATGGATGGCCCGCTGAGATTCAAATTTGTGTCCATTTGTTCAAAGTGTGGATTGTCGAATTGACTAGACAAGGATGACAGTAATCTGCTATTAGTGCTAGTGGTGATTGAAATCTAGTGATTGTAAACTACTCGTGATGATCTTTGCTTGAGCTATTGCACGGTGCCTAGTTTGTGAATGGAGCTATATGTGGATGCTGCAAGTGAGCCAGATGCATGGGCCTGCATATTGCATCAAGACTTTGCTAGAACATTGTACCGATTAACTGCTGTTGTGATTTTCAATGAAGTTGTTGAGTGCGTGGAGCACAAGAGATGTATAGAAGCTTCTTTTTTGTTATTAGGTTGTGAAATCCTGTAAATAATATGCACCCAACAGCAGAGTATCAATGTTCTATATCTTGGGATATATAATGTTCAATTTAAAGTATCTATAGATTGAATAGTATATATCCCAACATATAGAGCATTTTTGTTTGTAAATAAAAAAAATTATATATTACTTTCGATATCAGTCATTACATTACTTAAATATTGTCCCCTGTACATTATTTAAATATTGTCCCCTGTTCTGCCGCAGCTGGGAAATCAGAACAGATGGTCAGCTAAATAGTCTTACGTGTAGCCTTATGAACAAAACAAATGCCATCCTTTGTAAATCTTAACAGTTTTCCATACATTCTAAGGCAGGCAAACTGCCAATCTTTTGAACAAGTAAGAAAACCAAAAAGAGAGAAACTAGAGGAGCTAGGCAGTATGCAAACCCGGTTGTTCATGAGTGTTGTAGGCTGGGACAAACTTCTGTCCGCAGGTCGAGCAAATTTTCTTGTCTGGAGTGTCTGTAAGAGCATCAAACATGAGGTCCATTCGCTGGCCGAGAATGTGCTGGTTATGTGTTTGGTCATCAAGCGTCCTCATATCGAAGATAATCTGAAGATGATCATCCGAGAACTGGTGAGGGGTGAGCAAAGGTTGTTCAAGATTCATTTCTCCGTCCGCGTTCTCTGGAGGGGCTTCTTCCAAGGCTGCGTTGTTAGGAGTATTTTGTGCTGCTTGCCAACTAGGGGGAATTTCTTCCTCCACTATGCAACCGCTGGTGTTACCGCCTTGAATCTGAGTCACCCTAAAAATGAGTGACAATTCTAGTCTTGGGTGGGGTGGTCTGGGGATGAAAGTTGAGTAGAGGAGTTTACTCCTCAAGCGATGAAGTTTCCTCTTCAATTAGGCAGCTGTCGGAGTCATACATGGGAATGGAGGGGGGTGACGGGGGATGATGAGGCAAATCCGGCCAGTTCTGACTAGAGCTAGGAGAGTTGGTGGTTATTAGAGCTAGATGCAAGGGGGGAAGCCTATTGCGCCTTGTTAGGTAGCTGTGGTAAAGCGGTCCTCTTTTGGACTTTCCCCTCTCCCTTGAGATGGCGGAGGAGTCTTGGAACAGAGGCGTCGACGCTGAGGGGGAGAGATTGTGCAGAGTGACTAGCGGAGGGGTGGAGGTAGTCGGCAAGAGGTGAAAGAACATACAAGAACTAAGTGATAGGAGAGTCGACAGAGAAATGTGAATGGTGGAGTGCACCGGGGCTCTTACCTTCATATTATCCCGCATAATGACGGAGAGGATCGCCATGAAGGTGGAGGTGACAGCTTCTCGAAGGCTGGTACCCAATTATGTACGCTAGACCTGGTTCACGCAGGGTGCCATTAAGCCTTATGGATCTCCCCAATGCACTACTATTAATCCCGACTGAGTGCGGGTCATTCAAACTAAATGGGAGAGGGGCTGGCAGCAAGGGTTAATAACTCCCTTCGCTGTCGGATGTCGCCTGTCTCCTTCTGAAGGCCACCTGTCACCCTATCCGGGACCAACATATAGAGCATTAAATACTTTGTTGCGAAGTACATATTGATAGCCATGAAATTTTTAGGATTAGTATGTATGGAAATTTTTGGATTTGAATTATAAGGATTTTGTGGTTGTAGAAAAACCGCAAAATGTCTATTGTGATGAAGAGTTGTTTGTGTGTGGAGTAGTGATCTTCTGCGATGGGTGCTGTCGAGATTGCATGAAGAAGGCGAAGAAACTCAAAATCACATGATGCACATGGATAAGAGAGACAATTGGAAAGTCAAGCACTTGTTTCAAGTCGATAAGAAGGAAACTTTGTAGTAAAAAGAAGCAACCCAGTCCCCAGATTGAAAGAGAAGCACGACATTAGCTCAATAAAGATATACGTGTTGATTACCTTTGTCCATACTAAAAGCAGATGCTCTTCCAGATCTCACAGATGTGAGTGGAAGAATGGCCCAAATGACTCGGTTTATATCATGATATTGTTTTATGCAGGTTGATATCAGATGATATGATTGCTATGGAGATTGTATGTCTTTGGACAATAGAGGTATGCTACTGTGGTGGATGTGTTCCACTGGTTGTGACTATGTGTCACTGATTAAGTAGTCGTGTGCTACTTGGTGTGGTTGTATACCACTGGATGGTAGTTGTGTACTACTATGGATAGACACAATGGTGTTCTATTGAATGACATTGTTCTGATTGCCATGTAGACTATCAGTAGTGTTGAAAACGATTATCAGCTAGATGGATAGTCAGTGTGTTGATGGACAGACATTCTCCAGATGGAAAATGGTCCAGGACATTTATTCTTCTAGGACGTATGTCTAGATTAGAAGAATAGTCCTTGTAGCCCATGGCGTGGCTTCCAACATCTGTTGGAATAGTTATTCTTATAAGACATATGCCCGGATTAGAAGAATGGTTCTTGTATCACTCTGTGGAGTGAGTGACTTATTCAGCATCATGCCTGATTACTCAGATGGAGTATGGATTCAAGAGATGATGCAGTTGATGCTATCAGATGATATTGATAGTGACGATGGTGCTCTTGATCTAATCATGAGATATCCTGTATGGCTATGATGATGTTATCGATTGAATGGTATGTTTGTGCTCAAGATCATTGCTTTCAATACCTCCCTAGCTAGGAGGGAGGGTTGATATTTTTGGTAGTTGCGGGAGGTATTAACCTCCACGTGTAACGCTGACGAGAATAGAATATCCCAGGAAGCAAGAAGAAACCCTAAAGCCTTGGACATAACCCTAGAAGACAAGTTGGCTAAAGAAAATAATTAATATTGAGTCTTTCGCCTCCAAAAAGAGAAGTTGGCCCAGAAAACTAAGAAAGAGTAGTATAAATACAGGCAGCTCGCAACTATAGAAATTTAGTTGTGCGCAAGTCTGGAGAGTAGTTGCAGTTGTAGCTACTACAACTTGTATTTTCGGTTTCAGTCTTGGACTCTCTCTTGGTTATGGTTTGGAATTTATGCTTGGTATGTTAACTCTGGAGTGTGATACGCTACCTTGATTGGCTATTAGGCCTAGGCTTTGCTTCCGAAATTATTCTCTGTCAAGGTTAAGGTGCTCGGGGGTGGCTTCGGCCTATGGTTGGGTGACAATATTGCTATATTGTCTATGGTTAAATGAGCACACCTATTATTTTTAACACCAAATTATGTCATATGGGGTAACTTTGGAGTCTGGATGCTTGCTTGTGGTAATGGTGAGTGCAATGACATGTTGTATAGTATTTTGTAAAGATTCTAAATCACACAAGTTAAAAATGTCACATGGGAAATGCTTAATATGCCAAAGATATTATTGGTGTTACAAAGTTGAATTCACGTGAAATTGAATTCATGAGTTATGCAATACGGTAATTATTTAAGAGGTCATGGTGAAGTGAAATGTGTTTTTGATTTTTTTTGGGGTTTATAAAAAAAACGTACCGAGTCTAGTCAAATTAATATGTGAGCACAAGGTCTGTTAGAATTGACTACTCTAACAATTATAAGGAAGAAGTATAGAAGTTCTAAGAAGAATATTAGACAAGGATGTTGAACATGAAAAGGTTAAAGATGCAAATAAAGATTCCAAATATGTGAACCACTGTAGACGAACAAGAAAGTTTATGGATTTGGTCATGTGTGTCATTATCTCTTGTTGATATTTTGTAGCCTTGCATGGCAATACTATGTAATGTAAAAATCATTCCTGAGTTTGCTTGGTCAGGGGTGTTGTAGTTCAATGAAAATTTTAGCTACATGTTTTATTTTCTCCAATTGTTCCTTGATGAAAGGTTGTTTGAAGAATGAGGTGATTCAAGTCCTCAGATTGGCTGGTGCAAAGAATGTAAGATGGACTTTGATACATCTTGTATCCAAACTATTTTCCGAGAGATATGGCAAGCACCATGGTTTGGTACTTAGATGTCTTGGTAGATGGAAATATAACCATAGGAAGGCAAGTTGTTCAATTTTTATAATTAGGTTGATGCTAGTCTTTGGAGTAAAACAAGTTCGGAGTTGAGCTATGTGTTACTAGTGTTTGGCCCAAAAGTATGGTTGGTTCCCAACTGGTATGTTATTCAAGATGACAGTTCAATAAGTTAATGGATGAGCATGGACACTTTGAATCAGAGATGGAAGCGAGTTGCTTGGGTGAATAACCATTGGTGGGTTATCATGAAAATTAAAGATACAATGAAGTTACATTGTTATCATTAGAGAAGCCAAGGGTTGATAGTAGACTTAAATTTGAATTGGAATGGTGAGATTGCAGTATGAAGGAAATATATGTTTTTTTGTATTCAACATAGAGTTCTTTTTTAAGCTTAGTCCAAGGGATGTTGGTAACAGTTCTTGTGGTAGTAGTGGAGATCAGAGGGTGATGGGCAAATGAGGTAAAGTTTGTTTGTTTTGTTCACTAAAAGAAGTAACCACATGGAAATGTTAATCACTCCTTGTGTTTCTGGCAAGTCTAATATGTTATCTATAAATCCTATGTATTGGTAGTTGAAGTTTTTGAAAGCTTGTATCCTGCCTAGAGATGGTACTTAGGAGAAGTATTGTAATAGTACCTAGGCATCGCTTTCAAAGATTGTACCTGGTATCTCCATGAGGAGTATGTACATGATATGTACCTATCTCTATGTATGTAACATTTAAAGGGCGTATCGTTGTAAGACTTGGGATAGACATGCATACCCCTTTTCCATGTGTCCCCGATGATTTGGATAACTTGTTTCATATAACCTCTATTATGGAGTTGTTAACACTTGCAGGAGTGGGCCGTGTGTCGTCTAAATGATTTATGAGTGGACCATATTGGTTGTAGACTCTAGGAGGTGTGTTAGGCCAAGAAACAAGAAGTTTTATGTACAGTTAGGGGAGTTAATCAAGAATTTGAATGAACCATGTATTTGAAGGACATCCTACTAGATTGGTGGTTGTAGGTGTTAGGTACCCATGTATTTTGGTGGATGGTTGTTCCTTTATATGGACATTGAGAGCTTGGTGATGTCTTAATGAACGAGGTATGAGATGCAAGTTCCAGGTTGGACTAGATATAGACTTTGTTGATCATAAGTGTCTTCAATTCATGGTGGAGTATTTGAAACATTGGATAAGAGACAATTCATGATGAGGACTTGACTTGACAAAGATTGAGACAAGTACTAGTTAAGGGGGAGTGTTGGAATGAGTAACTTCTACTTGTATTATGTGTGATCATATTAAAGGTTTTGATTGTTATTGTATTATTCGATGTGAGGTAGAGTGTCTTGTTAGAATATAAAAGATTGTGCTCGTTTTACCATTGACAATACCCTTGCCACCCAATCATAGGCCGAAGCCACCCTCCAAGCACCTTGACCTTGAAAGAGAAAAGAATCCTGGTAGCAATCCAATAGCTAAGAGAGGCTAATGCACCAAGCAAAAAGTAGCCAAACTGATCAGATAGTCCCACCCAAAAACTGGCGCAACACCTTCCCCAAGACTTGCGCACAAAACTGTTGGACTGTAGTGCGCAAAAACTGCTCTCTATAATTCTGAGAAGTGTGTCAAATGAGAGACTGGAGCCCTATATTTATAGTGATTCTGGCAGACTTACTAGCGCCGACTTCTCCTTCTGGGTACTAATTAATTCATATTAATTATATTTATGTAGCCGACATCTTGTCTAGGGTTTCCCTCATTTCTTTGCTTCCTTCCGGAACATTCTAATCTTGTCAAAGGTCACAATAGAGGTTCATACCTCCTGAAGCTACCATAATATCAACACTCCCTCCTAGCTAGGGAGGTATGGTCTTGAGCACAAACAAACCATTCAATTAGTAGTATCACGAGCACCGTCATTATTATCCAACTGGATAATCTCCTATGACAACTGGTACAATATCAATTGATAGAACACACCTTTGTTTATCTACGGTAGTACGCAACTACTCAAACTGTGACACATAATCACAAACAGTGGAGCAAATCCACCACAATAGTATATCTCCAGTGTCTGGAGACATGCAGTCTCCATAACAATCCTCTAATGCCAGCCTACACAGAAAAATATTGTTCAAATAAAATGAATCATCTGCGCCAATCTTTCACTCACGTCTATGAGATATGAAAGAATATCTGCCCTTAGAGTGGAACAATGAGATATCTGGACTATTCTTCTCAAGAAAGGAAGAATAATTGTCCTGTCTTCTGAACCTGAACCATTCCCCACCCTGGGCCATTCTTCCTACACTAATCAAAGTGCACCCTGGAGAGAATGTATAAACCCTAAGGAATGCATGTCCCTGATTGCTGAGCCTAGACCATTACTCCTACACTAATCAAAGTGCACCCTGGAGAGAATGTATAAACCCTAAGGAATGACTTTCCAGACCATTTCCTTTGTTAACCACAAGAGGAAAAGACTGTCCTGTATCAACCTCCAAAACAGACTATTCCTCATGTTAACCACAATGAGAAATCATTGTCCAGTGAGGCGGGCTAGTATTCTTGAGTAACCCTCAAGAAGAGAGACTGCCCTAGACCACTCCCCATGTTAACCACAATGGGAAGTCATTTTCTATGATACATCAACAATCTAGACCATTTCCCATGTTAACCATAATGGGAAATCGTTGTCCGTTAGAAATCTCAATCCACTTTCTGAACAAGAAAGAATCT
The DNA here is from genome assembly GCA_032191745.1 of Picea mariana. Classification (NCBI taxonomy): domain Eukaryota; kingdom Viridiplantae; phylum Streptophyta; class Pinopsida; order Pinales; family Pinaceae; genus Picea; species Picea mariana. The sequence continues at coordinate 55,185 of JASDQU010505981.1, read as the reverse complement.
GTCTGAGCTGGACTATTTTTCAATCTCAAAAATAAATGTCTTCAACAATATTTTTAGTGCTCCCTCCTAACCTAGAGAGTCATTTCTTTCGTTTCAGCTAAGGGAGTTATTTCCACGATCCCCATCTTCTCTCGGAAATATGCAAACTTTATTCTGGATAAAGGCTTTGTCAGGATGTCTGTTGTTTGCTCATCTGTGGGGATATACTCGAGATTTACCTCTTCTTCCTGGACTTTATCTCGAATGAAATAGTATTTGATCTCAATGTGTTTCGACCTCTCATGAAACACGGGATCCTCTTGGGCGAATCTTGATCCTTTATCTTGTCAAACCTTTGACAATTCTTTCTTCCTAAATTCGCAAATTGGAAGATTTGAAGTGTAGAGGGAAAAAAACCTATGAAGCACGAAGCCACGAAGAAATCCTAGCCATTGATCGTTGGTTAAGGAGGATCGTTGATATCCGTGTGTGGAGATAGTTTGTCGATTCACGATTCGAGAATTGTGGGCTTGAGTGTGTTAAAGATTCCTGAAAATCGGAGTTCGAAGGGATCACGACCATTGGTTGTTCGAACGACGAGAGTTGTAGATCTCGTTCAGAGGGATCCACGATTCAGAGTTCAGAAGAATTGGTAGAGGCCACAATCAAAATTGTTGAAACTCGAAGCGCTTAAGGTGTTAAGCCCAGGGTCACAGCCCTAGGTCGTATGTGATTATCGCCAAAAATATAATATTGACACCGAATTCAATTTTGAAGGAACAAGGGACCTAAGTGAATTGAACCAGGGTTAGTGAAGACCCGAAGAGCTAATTCTGCTCAGTCTTGTAAAGATCCTAGACCGGGAGGTCGCGCAACCCTTTGGAGAGAAGGGGGGTTTGCACCAAGTGGTATCAGAGCCTGAAAAATCTCGAAGTTGTACTCTGTGTGTTAGAAATAGTTGAAACAATGCCACCAAGGTTACACATAGAACCACCTATAGTAAATCGTGTTGTAGGAAGAGAAATGAGAGAGCTTATTGTAGGATTGGAAGCAATAGAAGCAATGCAAAGGAGAACACTTGCCACTGGAGACGTCAGTGATGCAAAGAGCGAAGAAATAGAAGTTGAAGAAGCTATAGGGGAGAATATGTGGCCGAAGAACGCTTATTGAAAGCTGTTGTGAAGTTGGGAGCTAGAGCAAAGATAGACATCTCAATGTATGAAGGCAACCTGGATGCTGAAGCGCTATTGGACTGGATAAGATCCATGGACAAGTATTTTGACTATGAAGATGTCAATAAAGGGAAGAAGGTGAGACATGTTGTCACCAGATTAAAGGGACATGCAGCACTGTGGTGGGACAAACTGTAGGCGGATATGAGGAGCAAAGACAAACAAAAGATAAAGAATTGGGACATAATGGTAGCCAAATTGAAGGCTAAATTCATACCTAAGGATTATCAGATAAATTTGTTCAGGAAGTTGCAGAACCTGAGACAGAAGGGTATAACAGTAAAGAGTAAATAGAATAATTTCATAGGCTGAATATTAGGACTGGACAAAGGCAGAAAGGTGATGAAAAAGTTACCAGGTATATAAATGGTTTGAGGTATGAAATCTAGGATGAGATCAACATAACGACTGTAAGGACAGTGGAGGATTCTTATCAGAGTGCACTAAAGGCAGAAGAAAAGTTGGCCAAGAAACAGGGTCAGCGAAGCAGAGACAGAAGCTCAAATAGAGGTAAAGGAGTTGTCTATGATAAGGCGCAGAAAATTAGGGATGAGACTGAGAAATCATATGGTCATTTTTAAAGGGGAGTAATTTCCCGAAGAGAACCATTTGGTGGGAGAAATTATTTTCCTCGAGGAAGAGGAAGAGGTAGAGGAGGTGAAGTCAAATGTTATGCATGTGGAAAGACAAGACACATGTCTTGGGAATGCCCTGAGAGGAAGAAAGAAGGAGGAGAAGAAGCACACATTTATGAAGCCCTGAAGAATGTGGAAGCAGAAGCAACAGAAGGAGGACAAAACCTTATGATGAGGAAAGTTCTTCTGAATCTAGAGAAGGAAATAGAAGACTCAGTTCAATGAACAAGGTTGTTTAGGACTGCTTGTAAAACAAGGGACAAAGTTTGAAGATGATTATCGACAGTGGGAGTACTGATAATTTCGTATCCACGGAGATGGTGGAGAAGCTGGAGATAGAGACAACTACACATCCAAGCTCGTATAAAGTATCATGGTTGCAGAAAGGACATCAAGTAATGGTAAGTCAACAATGCAAAGTTGAATTTAAAATAGGAGGTTATAAAGATGAGATTTTGTGTGATGTAATTCTTATGGATGTTTGTCATATTCTGTTGGGGAGACCATGGCAATTTGATAGGAATGTCATTCATGATGGGAGAAAGAATACTTACACCTTAGAGAAAAATGGTAGAACCCACATGTTGTTGCCAATAGAAGAAAAGAAAGAAAAGGAAGAAGCCAACACAAGAATACTTCTCATGACCGGAAATGAACTCTTGAATGAGATCAAGAAGGATCAAGAAATGCAATTTGTTGTAGTAAGGAAGCAAAGAGTTATTCTTACCAATACTTCCACAGATGATTTACCTGAAGAAATGCAAGAATTGTTAGAGAATTTTGTTGATATAGTGGTGGATGAGTTATCTCACTCATTACCACCCATTAGGAGTATTAGCCACCATATTGATCCGATTCCAGGAGCCGGTTTGCCAAACAAAGTAGTGTATAGGTTGACACCTCGAGAGAATGAAGAGGTTAAGAATCAAGTTCAGAAGTTGTTGGATAAACGTTTAGTCAAGGAAA
>JASDQU010505981.1:41293-52353 GCA_032191745.1 Picea mariana | reverse complement strand
CATTCATGATGGGAGAAAGAATACTTACACCTTAGAGAAAAATGGTAGAACCCACATGTTGTTGCCAATAGAAGAAAAGAAAGAAAAGGAAGAAGCCAACACAAGAATACTTCTCATGACCGGAAATGAACTCTTGAATGAGATCAAGAAGGATCAAGAAATGCAATTTGTTGTAGTAAGGAAGCAAAGAGTTATTCTTACCAATACTTCCACAGATGATTTACCTGAAGAAATGCAAGAATTGTTAGAGAATTTTGTTGATATAGTGGTGGATGAGTTATCTCACTCATTACCACCCATTAGGAGTATTAGCCACCATATTGATCCGATTCCAGGAGCCGGTTTGCCAAACAAAGTAGTGTATAGGTTGACACCTCGAGAGAATGAAGAGGTTAAGAATCAAGTTCAGAAGTTGTTGGATAAACGTTTAGTCAAGGAAAGTCTAAGCCCATGTGTTGTGCCAACCGTATTAATTCCAAAGAAGGATGGAGGATGGGGAATGTGTACAGATTCCCGAGCCATCCACAATATTACCATTAGGTATAGATTCCCTTTACCCAAAATGGATGATTTGAAGGATTTTTTGAGTGGAGCAAGCTATTTTTCAAAAATAGACTTGAAAAGTGGATATCATCATATAAGAATAAGAGAGGGAGATGAATGGAAGACAACATTCAAGACAAATGAAGGTTTGTTTGAATGGATAGTCATGCCATTTGGATTGACAAATGCTCCAAGCACATTTATGAGGTTGATGAATGAAGTACTGAAAGACTTCATAGGTAAATTTGTCATTGTATATCTGGATGATATTAGTTTTCAACAAAACAGAGGAAGAACATTTAAAACACTTGAAATTAGTGATGAGGAGGTTGCAACAAGAAAATTTGTTAATAAACTTGAAGAAAAGTTCTTTTATGAAGACATAACTCATATATTTGGGTTTTGTGATCTCTTCAAATGAATTGAAGATGGATCCAAAAAAGGTGAGAGCAATCAAAGAATGGTCGTCACTAATGAGCATGTTTGAGGTGAGAAGTTTTCATGGGTTAGGAAGTTTTTATAGGAAATTTATCAAAAATTTTAGTGGTATATGTGCACCCATAATGGACACTATGAAAAAGAAACACAAGTCTTTTAATTGGACAGAGGAGGCCGAGAAAAGCTTCAGAGTGTTGAAAAAGAAGATAACAAAACAACCAATTCTGGTTTTACCATATTTTGGAAGGACATTTCAGGTAAGATGTGATGCAAGTGGAATAGCCATTGGAGCAGTCTTGAGTCAAGATAATAGGATAATTGCTTATTTCAGTGAGAAGTTAAATGACACCAAGGAGAAATATTCTACATATGACAAAGAGTTTTATGCAGTTATTCAAGCTTTGAAGAAATGGAGAAACTATCTAATTCCAAATGAGTTTGTCTTGTATAGTGATAATCAAGATTTGCAATTTATTACTAGGCAAGAGAAGTTGAATCAGAGGCATGTTAAGTGGGTAGAATTCATGCTAAATTTTAGTTTCGTCATTGAACATATTTTTGGAAGTGCTAATAAATTTGCAGATGCTTTAAGCAGGAGGAGTTTGGTTGTACATGAATTCCAAGTGAAGATCATAGGGTTTGAGCACCTTAGGGAGATGTATCAGGAAGATCCAAATTTTAAGGAGGCTTATGAAGCATATGAAAATCCTTTGTTTAGGGATAACAATTCATGGGAAGAATATTTAATCCAGGATGAATTGTTGTTTAAAGGAAGTCAATTGTTCATACCAAGATGCTCAATGAGAGATAATTTGTTGAAAGAAAAACATAGTGGAGGTTTAGACAGACATTTTGGTCATGACAAAACATTTGCACAACTGAATAGTTTGTATTATTGGCTAGGTATGAGGGCAAATGTGAAGAAATTTGTAGACCGATGTAAGATTTGTCAACATGCAAAAGAAAAGAAACAAAACACTAGTTTGTATCAGTCATTGCCTATTCCAGAAAGGCCTTGGGATGCAATTAGTATGGATTTTGTATTGGGATTACCTAGAACCCAGAAGGGAAGTGATTCCATATTTTTTGTTGTTGATAGATTTTCCAAGATGACACATTTCATACCATGCCAAAAAACAAATGATGCTACACACATAGCCAATTTGTTTTTTAGAGAAGTTGTGACACTGCATGGATTGCCCAGAAGTATAGTCTCAAACAGAGATACTAAGTTTGTAGGACACTTTTGGAGGACTCTATCGAAGAGGCTAGGAACTAATTTATCATTTAGTTCAACATATCACCCTCAGACAGACGGGTAGATTGAAGTGGTGAACATGAGTCTAGGAAATTTGTTAAGGAGTCTAGTCACTGAACAAGGTTGTCAATGGAATCAGATTCTGGCACAGACAAAATTTGCATTTAATAATTTAATAAATAGGAGCACTGGGAAAAGTCCATTTGAGATAGTATATGGAAGACAACCAAGAGGGATTGCAGAATTGAAAGAATTGAAACAATATGAGTTTAGAAGCATTGGAGCAGAAGATTTTTCTACAGAAATGCAAAGACTTCATGATCAAGTCAGAAGACAGCTACAGGATAGTAATCAAAAGTATGAGAATGGAGTTGATCAGAAAAGAAGAGAAGTTCAATTTGAAGTTGGAGATGAAGTTTTAACTCATTTGAGAAAGGAAAGGTTTCCAAGAGGAACATATAATAAATTTAAGATGAAGAAGATAGGATCATGCAAGATCCTTAGAAAATTTGCAACAAATGCTTATGAGATCGAGTTGCCAAACAATGTTGGGATATCATTGATATTCAATGTTGCAGACCTGTATCCTTATAGCAAATATGACACCGGAGAATTAGATGATCAGAAAGAGATTCAATGGGAAGAGTAGATTCCCACATCATAAAGACCTCAGATGGATAAAATCTTAGAACAGAGAGTTGGAAAGAAGACCAGAAGAAAGATGTACCTTGAATATTTGGTGAAGTGGAAAGATCACCCAGTGGAGGATTCAAGTTGGGTAACTGCACCTGATATTTTGAAGCATGGAACAACAGTGTGAGAGCTCATGGATAGGAGTCCATGAATATTTTAGCCAGAGGAGTATGATGTAGGAACATCGTTGTCAAGCTAAGAAAGCGAGGGTGGAAGTGAATTGACACCACATCATATTGAAAGGGTCGAACTGACTCTTAACTAGCTTGGTAGCGGTGTGGATATCTTCTTTTTGTAATTTCGTGTTGTTAGTTAATTGTATGTAAAATCGGGCCACCATTTGAAATGACGGATCATTGTAAATCCTTACACGACTGTAAGATATTACAGGTGTAGGATATTAGCTCTTATTAGTCATTAGTTTGCATTTAATTGAGTTAGTAGGTAACCGCTAGAGCAAGAGGTGGTAGAACTTAGATAGGATGAAGAAGAGTCGAGAACCGACTCCCTTAGATTTTCTTAGACAAATTTTTATGGTAGTGTGTCTGTAAGAGACATGAGGGTAACTATTTTTTTGGATTGAATAGAACAAAGGAGAATTGACCCAAATGTACTGTGTTGATATTGTCTTACAATTTTTGTTGTTGTTATGAGTTTTTGTGAGTGCATGAGGTTTACTGTGACTGAATGGATTCATGAAGGATTTAACAAATTTCAATTGTTACTCTTTTGTCAATTTATGCAAGGAGTGGATATCGAATGCAAGGAGTGTGTGTTAGAGAATTTTTTTTTTTACTCAAAGCTTAGAAGAGATAGCAAGAAACATTTGTATGCAGAGCGTGCATATTGAACACAAGGGGTGCATATGCAAAGTTTTGACTTGGAGAAAACTTTGGAGAAGTCGCTCAGGTGTTTCTCAGAAGGTAGTGTAGAGGTCGGTTGCAAGGAGTACACAGGGTCAGAAATCGAATAAGTGTCGACGAAAATTCTTTTAAGAGTTCAAAATTTCGAAGAAAGGACAAGTACAAAAGATTTGCGAAAGAAATCATTTACGAAGAAAGAATTTTAAAAGGTTTGACAAGATAAAGGATCAAGATTCACCGAAGAGGAGACAAATCACTCAAGACCGTTAGATCTTGGAGAATTCGCGCACTGGTTAGTCGCGAGGGTCCTTCGAAAATTCACAAATCGAAAGATTTTAAGTGTAGAGGGAAAAAAACCTTCGAAGCATGAAGCCATGAAGAAATCCTAGCCATTGATCATTAGTTAAGGAGGACCATTGATCTCTGTGTGTGGACATAGTTTGTCGATTCACAATTCGGGAATTGTGGGGTTGAGTGTGTTAAATATTCCCGAAAGTTGGAGTCCGAAGGGATCACGATCATTGGTTCTTCGAACGACGAAATCCGTAGATCTCGTTAAGAGGAATTCACGGTTCGGAGTTCAAAAGAATTGGCAGAGACCGTAATCAAAATTGTCGAAGCCCGAAGTGCTTAAGGAGTTAAGCCTAGGGTCACAGCTCGAGGTCGTATGTGATTATCGTAAAAAACAAAATATTGGCATCGAATTCGATTTTAAAGAAACATGGGACCTAAGTGAATTGTTCTAGGGTTAGTGAAGACCTGAAGATCTAATTCTGCTCAGTCTTGCGAAGATCCTAGACCGAGAGGTCGCGCAACCCTTTGCAAAGAAGGGGGGTTTGCACCAACAACCCAACAACTAAGGCATTGGAACTGCGCGTTCTTGGCATCTCACAGGGAGCATGCCATACCCTGTGGAGCCAAATGTTATCACATATAGTTGTCTAGGGCAGCAGGTTGTCCAAGTCTGTGGTCTGCACAGGAAGAGTCCAAGCACATCATTCAAAAACAGTCCATTTCGAGCTGAAACACAGGCAAGAAGACAAGTTCATGTTTCAACGATGGAGATCCCGTATACAGTTCAGAATAGTGGCTCTCGGACAGTCGGAGTTTAAAATTCACGCAAGGATTAATGACTAGCCAAGCATCCCGAAGTCCCAAAATAAATCTGAGTCATTGAAGGCTGGGGACACGTGTCACCAGATCTCACACTTCGGGAATTCGACACTTTGGAGGATTGCGTGAGCAAGCAGAAGAAAAAGGCCCAAAGCCCGAACTCCCGAAGTGAAACTCGACCGCCTAAATCAAGAGGACGTGCATCATCGTATCTCACACTTCGAAAATTCGACACTTCAGAGGATTATGCAACCAAGCAGAAGAAAAAGGCCTGAAGCCTGAACTCCTGAAGTGAATCTTGATCGCCCAAATCAAGAGGACACGCGTCGACATATCTCACACTTCAGGGATTCTACACTTCGGAGGATTGTATGATCCAGCAGAAGAAAAAGGCCCGAAGCCTGGACTCCCAAAGTAAATCTCAGTCTTCCAAATCAAGAGGCCACGCGTCACGAGGTCTCTCACTTCGGAAATTTGACACTTTAGAGGATTGCGTGAGCAAGCAGGAGAAAAATCCTGAAGCCTGGACTCCCGAAGTAAATCTCGATTGTCCAAATCAAGAGGTCATGCGTCACCATATCTCTCACTTCAGGAATTCGACACTTCGGAGGATTGCGCGAGAAAGCAAGAAAGGAATATCACCCGAAGCCCGAACTCCCGAAGTAGTTGTGGACCGTTGGTCTCAAATCAGCAAGAGCCATTGATCTTTGTAGCAGGAAGCAGAGTCCATCCAAGAGCGGTGCGTGGCAGCAAAAGCGGGGCTTTCCTATATCGCAAATCATGACCAGATCAATGACCACGCTTCATTGCGGGGACAGAACATGCTCGAACGATAAAATTCTTGAGTGGTCCCGCAATTGAAACCATGGTATAGCGAAAGAGCTACATGGTGGAAGGTGGTGAATTGCGGGCTCAAAAGCGGTGTGGATCCAAACCGCCTTTGACGACCCCACAATCATGTGCTTATATAGCATCAAATCCGACAACAACACATGACCGCCCCCTGGGCGTTAAGTCGTGCTCCGATCCAAAGGAGGATTTAGTTAATGGAAAGGGACTGGTAGCTGAAATCTCAGCTCAGTCCAAAAATATAAGGCGTGGAAGATATGGCCAAGGAGATAGAGTTGTTATCCCAAGGTACCACGATGTACGGTTTCTTCTTGTAGACCCATATTGGTCTGAGCTTGCGTCTAACAGGAGAACACCCACAGAGTATGACAGAAGGATACGCATACGCAAGCTTTGAATGAGATGGCCATGTCACACTCCTGGTAGTTGTGGACTGATCTGATTATAAATAGATCAGTTTAAGATTTTGAAAAGGGGAGGTGTTTTTTAGAGGTTGGAGAGCCAAGAGAGTTTTAGGAGCAGGGCTCTGTATTTTTCATTTGTAAGCCCGAGGGCCTGGATTGTAGATATTATGTTATTGAAGATTCCTTTGAGTTGTTTTTATCAGACTGTATCCTTAGTTTACATGATGTCATGTTTTTCTCATTTGGATGTAATCTCTCTAATCTATGGATTCCTGAGGCGGTAGAGGATCTGTTTTCATCATGCCCATCTTTCATGGTTCATCAAATATTTTTTGTTTTTTTTGTCTGGATGTAATCTCTTTGATCTATGGATTCCTGAGGTGGTAGAGGATCTGCTGTTATCTTGCCCATTTTTCATGGTTCATTAGACATTTTCTGTTTTCTTTTTGTCTGGATGTAGCATCTCTCTGATCTATGGATTCCTGAGGCGGTAGAGGATCTGTTGTCATCTTGCCCATTTTTCATGGTTCATCACTCAGACATTTTATGTCTTCTTTCTCCTCATCACCACATAAATCCTTTTGTCTGATAGGCAGTTTAAATGCCTTCATTATTCACGATACTTATGACTCCATAACCCAATGGTTATGAACTGATCTGCAATTACTTCTATTATCTTTTCCTCTCCTTGTAGTCTTACCGATCCACCTACTCAAACTATTTCAATACATTTACCTTTTGATGGGTAATGGGCTTATCCTTGTGCAGTCTGAGGGTGACTCTCATTGCTAACACATTATAACCCTGAAGGCCCTGAATCCTCCCAGTCCACCTCTTTTCCTTCCAACCACTTTCAACAAGACCTGCGTCCCCCTCGTGTGGAGGTGAAAAAATTTGAAGGCTCAGATCCCACAGGCTGGGTCACTCAAATGGAACACTATTTATCTTTGTATGACATTACTAATGAGTTGGCCAAACTCAAGTATGGTGTTCTCCATCTATATCTGGAATGTTGGCAATGGTGGCAATGGAGAAAAAAATCCTGCCAAGGGTTTGTGGCTTCGACACAATTTGTTGTAGATCTTTATGAATTCTTTTACACTGACACACACCATTTATGTCATTTGACCAATTTGAAACAATCTGGCATAGTGGAATATTTTATAGTTTCTTTTGAGCGCTTGGCTTTCCACGCGGAGGGCATGTCTGATGCTTTTTTCTAGGAATGCTTTATAAATGCCCTCAAGGATGATATTTGTTCCCATGTCCTCATGGATCACCCTTAGAGTTGGGTGGAAGATACTAAAATAGATAAGGAAGCACAACATGTTGTCTCTTCTCAAACCAAAAAACCATCATTTCTTCCCCACATGAAACCCACCACTCCAGCCCCTCCTTCCACTCCACTGAAGATCCTGAAATTGACCTGGGCAGAAATGGATGAATGCCAACTCAAGGGCCTTTGTTATAATTGTGATGACAAAAACTTTCTAGGGAACAAGTGTAAGGAACAAAATATTTTTATGGACATCTCTGAGGATGTTTCGGAAGAAGCGATCGAGGCCCCCCCTGTGGTTGAGTTACCAGAGCCAACTGATACTACTCCACCCTGGACCCCCCAGAAGTTTAACCAATCATTTCATTGAATGCTATCACCGGCTTCTCTGCTCCCCAAACCCTCAAGCTATTTGGTTACATTAAGAATAGGAAGGTCATCATCCTCATTGACAGTGGCAACACCCATAATTTTATTCATCGTCGCATTGCCCAAGAAACTAATTGTTATGTATGTGCAGTCAACAACTTTCAAATGATGATTTCCAATGGAGGTTCCATGAAATGTGAGGGACATTGTGAAAATGTGCATCTCCAAATTGGTTAGTACCACATGAAATATCATATGTTTGCTATCAACATGGGTGGTTGTGACATTGTGCTTGGTGCAGAATGGTTACAGACTCTTGGTCCCATCCTCATGGATTTTAAGGAATTGACCATGCAATCCAGCCAGGAAGGCCAACAATACAAGTTCCAAGGAATCACCATCGACTCCCCTGAAATCATCAGTTTCTATCGCATGGAAAAGATCCTCAAGAAAGTTCATTCCGACATTATTGCACAACTCCATTCCATTCACACCACTGAGACACCCTCTGTGCATCCTGACCTCCAATCCATCATATCCAAACATCAAGTTGTTTTTTCCACTCGTCGTGGACTTCTCCCTTCCTATGGTGTTCATGATCATTCCATTCCCCTAGTACCCGACAACCTTCCTCCCAATGTTCTCCCTTATCATCATCCCTTTGCACGGAAAAATTAAATTGAGAAAATTGTTCAAGAATCGCTCGTCGCGGGTGTTATCCATCCTAGTACCAGCCCCTACTCTTCTCCTGTGGTCATGGTACTTAAGAAAGAAGGCTCTTGGCGCATGTGTCCTGACTTTCGCGCCCTCAACAAACTCACTATCAAAGACAAATTTCCCATCCTTGTCATTGATGATCTCTAGGATGAATTAAGCGGTGCCCAATTATTTACTAAACTTGATCTTAGTTCTAGCTACCACCAGATACGTATGAAAGAGGCAGACATTCCTAAGACTTATTTTCTAACTCATGAGGGACACTATGAGTTATTGGTCATGCTCTTTGGCTTTTGTAATGCTCCCTCCACTTTCCAAAGCCTCATGAATCATGTATTCTGTCATTTTCTCCGTCATTTTGTCTTAGTTTTCTTTGATGATATTCTCATCTATAGTAAAACATGGACAACCCATCTTTCCCAAGTGGGTCAAGTTCTTCACCTACTCTCTTAGCACCAAATTTTCCTCAAACAATCTAAATGTTCTTTTGGAGCCTTGAAAGTGGAGTACTTGGGTCATATTGTTGGCAAGGATGGTATCATGGTGGATCCTAAGAAAATTGAAGTTATGAAGGATTGGACTCGTCCCAGGAATATCAAGAGCTTGTGTGGGTTTCTCAGTTTAACAGGCTATTATCTCAAGTTTGTTAAGAATTATAGCCAAATTGCAGTGTCGCTCACTACTCTCCTTAAAAGGAATGCCTTCATTTGGAATCCAACAATGGATCACTCCTTCCAAGCCTTGAAAGAGGCTATGTGCACTACTCTTGTCCTGGCCCTTCTTGACTTCAAAAATATCTTTGTCTTGGAATGTGATGCTTTAGGGAAAGGAATTGGTGCTGTCCTTATGCAATATGGTCGGCCTTTGGCCTTCAGTAGTAAACAACTGTCGGAGCGCCATTTCAGCCAATCAATCTATGAAAAGGAAATGATGGCCATTCTACATGTTGTGGATCTCTAGCACCCTTATCTATTGGGGAAACACTTCCAAATTATGACAAATCATCAGAGCCTCAAGTATTTTATGAAGAAACGAATTTCATCCCCGAAGCAAAAAAACGGGTGACCAAGCTATTTGCATATGATTACGAGATAATTTACAAGAAAGACAAAGACAATGTGGTTGCATACGTTTTTTCAAGGAAATATGAAGATGAAGGATCCCTCTTTTCTCTATCCTTCATTGTACCAGATTGTCTCCAAGTTGTTCGCCAAGAATGGATGCAAGATACCAAACTGTCATGCCTACTCCAACAATTGTAAGACAATTCTCTAGTTTCTCCATAGTACTCTTGGCACAATGAAGAGCTTCACTACAAAGGTCGTTTGTATTTAAGAAAACAGTCACAACTTAAATCCACGGTGCTTTCTCAACTTCATGCTACACCCACAACTGGGCATTCTGGGTTTACCAAAACCTATGACAGGGGCAAACATTCTTTTTTCTGGGATGGTATAAAGCAGGGAATCCACATCTTTTTGGTGGAATGTGATGTCTGTCAATGCAACAAGGGAGAAACAGTCAAAGCCCCGGTCACACTACAACTGCTTCCAAATATACCCTCTATTTGGAGGAATATTTCTATGGATTTCATTGTTGGCTTACCTAAATCAGGCAATAAATCCGTCATCATGGTGGTCATTGATCGTCTTTCCAAATATGCTCATTTCTGTGTTGTTCAACACCCATTCACTACATCCAAAATGGCTCAACGTTTCATGGATCATATCTTCAAGCTTCATGGCATGCCTCATTCCATTGTCTTTGACCAAGATCCCACTTTCACCAACCATTTTTGGCAAGAATTGTTCAAGCTACATGGCACCCAATTGCATCTCAGCACAACCTATCATCCCCACACTGATGGTCAAACTGAAGTTGTCAACAAGTGTTTGGAAACATATTTGAGGTGTTTTGTAGCTGAGAGGCAAAATCAATGGGATCAATGGTTACCCCTAGTTGAATGGTGGTACAACACTTCTTACCATACAACTACTTGCATGACTCCTTTTGAAGCAGTATATGGACAAACACGACCTTCAGTTCTCTTATACAGGCCTGGTGTCTCGAAGGTCCAGGCGGTTAACCAAACTCTTACAGTTTGAGAGGCTATTCTTCGTACCCTCAAAGAGAATTTGATCATGGCTAAGAATTGCATGAAGCAAAAAGCAGATCTCTTAAACTAATACAGAAAGTCCTCTCCCAGATATGCACCACTCTCTCTCTCCTTCTCCAGCAATAGATCCGAAACTTGTCTCTCAATGGGCAAGTGAGCTGTGTGTCTAAGTGAGGCGCTGGCCTCTTTATTTATACAAGTCTAGCACGTGTGAAGTATCTCTTCACTGGCAGGGCGAAGTTCTCAAACTGGGTGGGTAAACCCACCTTTATTATATTTCTGGGCCTCTTTAATATCTGTTGGGTTCGACTTCTTATTTTGCCTATTACAATTGTCTTTTGACCAATCCGCAAAAGGGGATTTGGTCCTATTACAATAACCGACATGATCAATCCACAATGGGGATTGATCCAATGAATAA
>JASDQU010505981.1:20115-38588 GCA_032191745.1 Picea mariana | reverse complement strand
CCTGTCCACAGAATCCTGCATGAGGGAAATTGTAGATAATTCTATGGAACCTCATCTTCCTTATGATATGGTGCTCCTCCATTGTGGTTGCATCAACACCATGCAATACCATCGCTCCAAGCCTTTCCAAATTGGAGAGTGTTTCATGGGCTGATTTATAAAACTGTAGCACCTTCTCTGCATCAAGGGCATAAATATAAAAACTGAAGCATAATACAAAACGCAACCAACAAGAATTAAATAGGATAAAAACAACCAAAAAACACATAGGAAAATTGGAGGAAATGTTTGAGACCTCTACTGTTAAGAGAGGTAGCAACCATGTTTTCTGCAGACCCAAATGCATTAGCCAGAGCTGAAGAAAAAGAAAAGTCCCCTTCTCCAACTAATAATATATGATGGAAATTGGAGTAATGCTTGATACTCTTCTCCAACAAAGGACGCCCCAGTAGATAGCTGGACCTGTTAATATGTCGATCATGCACAGCCAATTCCATATTTGGATACAGGAGAGATTCCACAGATGATTTCAGAACTAATCCCCTGCCATCCCAAGTCAATTATAGGATAATACCCATTGCCAAAAATAAATCATTCGGGAGCCAATTCCATATTTGGATACAGGAGAGATTCCACAGATGATTTCAGAACTAATCCCCTGCCATCCCAAGTCAATTATAAGATAATACCCATTGCCAAAAATAAATCATTAGGAAAACCATCCCGAAATGTGACCTCTCAAATTGACACTATTCCTAGCACTCAACAACCGCAACTCACTCTCCACTGAAACTCAACATACAAGCCCCAAAGCCTAAGAACTTTACCTTGGATTCTCGCAATCATAACATTATGTCAATAGGTACTTGATATGTGCTAGAATCCTATGCAATAGCACAATGCAGACTATGGCCAAAGCCCTTAGCCTTTGAACACTCTCAATTTTAATATTATTGTCGCCATCCAAGGGGTGAACCAATGTACCTAAACATGAAATACAACAATACAATATTAGACAAGGCCTCAATTATTATTTCAACATGCAACCATTTTGGAGTTTTGACAAGGAATAAACATACTTTCTTTGTTCAGAAGTATGTCAAGAAATACAACAATACAATATTAGACAAGCTCTCAATTATTATTTCAAAATGCAATCATTCTGGAGCTTTGACAGGGAATAAACATACTTTCTTTGTTCAGAAGTATGTCAAGGATCTGAAGAATGATGTTGATGTTGCCCCTTGTTCCAACTCTTCTCTCCACTACAAATCAGAAATGAAATGGCCATTACTGTCATTTGCTTAATGCTACCATTATTACCATTTCCAGGTATTTTCTTAACTAACATGTTAGACAAACATACCTCATTTTTCTTGAAAAATGTCAAAGAAACAACTGGAAACCATTTTTGTCACTTGCTTAAGCTCCTCTTTCACTACAATTAAGAAATAAAATTATCACTATTGTAATTGATTCTATCATCTTTTTCATTGATCTAACTTCATATAGATGCTCCACACTACTTTCGACATCGAACCAATTTAGAGCTTTCACAAAGAATAAACATTTCTCTGTTCAAAATATCTCCAACAAACGATATGAAGAATGATGCTGTTCCATGTTCTAGATATTCTCTCCCGTCACAAGTAAGAAGTGAAATTATTATTATTATAATTTCCATTGCTCTGTCATTAATCTACATTCACATAGGTTATTGGCGCATGCTTTCAACCTGCAACTACTTTTTTACAATTAATTAACAAATTCAAATTGCAATTATTTTTTAACAATTAGCAAACTTATCTTACTCGCAAACAAAGGATAGGATGTGAAGAATGATGTTGTCTCTTGCTCCACGTCTTCTCTCCCACTACAAATTAGAAATAGAATGATCATTCATATCATTTCTTCTTAAAAAAAAAATTAACAGATGCAATCTAGTAAAAATTCTCAAAGTTTTCAAAATATAACATAACATGTACCCAACTCATTGTTGTACCAAGCTCCACTATTATATGTCACTATATTTACATTTACATTTATAGTGATTAGAAATCTCCACTATTAATTATCACTATATCAGCATTCTTATTCATCAATATATCTAATAAAATGATCATTCATATCATTTCTCTTTTACAACTTCTATCATTTAACAATTACAATCTAATAAAAATTTCGGGAATTTTCAAAATATAAATCATCCCATGTACCCAACAGGTTGATGTATCGGACTCCACTATTATTTGTTGCTATATCTACATTTATAGTGAGTAGAAATGGTATTGTTATTTGTCATTATATCTACATTATTATTTGTAACTGTATCTACATTCATGATGGCTAGAAATTAAAGTTTTCTATTTTAATTATTAGAATTTAATATTTTTTAATTTAATTAATTATAAATTGTAATGTGTTATTTCATTAATGTAACTGTATCTACATTTATGATGACTAGAAATTAAAGTTTTTTTATTTTAATTATTAGAATTTAATATTTTTTAATTTGATTAATTAAAAATTGTAATGTGTTATTTCATCAAATCAACAGAATGGTATAATAAATTATTGCAACTATGAAACAAAAAAGCTTGATGAATATATTAACTAATTATTTTAATTACAAAAATTACAATAAGCTAAGTAATTAAGAATTACAAAATATATTATATAGGGAATAGAGAAAAAACACTTTTAAAATATATAGTGGTTGAAATAAATAACTACATTCAGAGAGAAGGAAGGTGCATATTATAACTCAGTATTAAAGACAATGTACGGTAAGGTCTCTCTTCCATCTTCATAAAATATTTTATATAAATCTTATCTATATAAAAATAACATAAGAGAAATTTAAAGTAATTTTTGTTGAAAGGTGTATATCAAGCATTACTATATATGTGTGTAAGCACACCACGGTAAAGCCACTTTAAGTTAAGATATTTTTAGTATCTAGAAATTTATATCTCATTTGTTTTTGGATCTCATCAGTAGGGAAATCAGTTCAGTCCTTCCGGATAGTGAGGTCTTTTGACAAAAAAATGGACTAGAAAACAGGTATTAGTCTGCTTAAGCGAGATATTGCCACAGAGGGCTCAACTATTAAAAAAATTGTTAAACATGACAAAAAACTAAGAGCTCTTTGAAATCTGAAAACATAATTAGTTTTGAGGACCTGGAGGTTGTGCAGTGTCCCGCAATGGAATCACCCCGACTGCTTCCATCATGTTTGAAACAACTTCCGCTGGCCTGGCTTTTGGCGTGAACAAAGTGTGTAATTGGGTAGCCATATTCTCTTCGTGGCGGTCGATCAGGTCCAACTTGAACCGAATGTTTGCCAAGTCATGCCGGAGATCGAAGGCTAAACTATGTAGAATCATAACTGTGTCCAGAAGTCACGAACATTCCTCACAATGGTTGTTCGATGTTGGAGGAGTCGACTGGGGCTAAGAAGGAGGAAAGGTCAAGTGAACAAGCAGATTGGACGAGGATGGGTCATTTTGGATTGGCCCAGGAGCAAACCCAAGTGGACATGACCAGGGTGAGTGCCAAGTTGAAGGAGCTCCAGGTCCAGTGAAGGATAACGAAGACGAAGAGCTAGCAAAACCACCAAAATTTAGACGCACCTCCCAATTTCGGTTCCCCATCGTGCCGTAGGCTTGATACCACTCAGGGCCTCTTTTCAGAGCGGAGCAAAGGCAAAGTGCCAACACCGCGGGGATGAAAATCGCACCCAGAAAACGCTATCAAAACCAATGAGCCAAATGCCCAACCGCTCGTTCTTGCCGAATATAGCCATGATCTCTTGTGTCGGAGTTTCCATGCGGGGAGGTGACAAACCACAGCTAGCGTCTGGAGCCATTAACGTCGAGGTGGGGTGAATTGGGCGACTCGACGTCCAGTAGTACCATCTACTGCAGAATCACATGAGGCATGTATAAGTAAGGCATGGAATTGTCCTAGTGCGGGGGATGTGGCAGCGACTTGCCTCTCCCCTCCACCTACTGCCGTTAAGCTTCATGAACTGATGACATCCCATCGAGGGGTTTTTGGATCCCTCTTGGTATTTAATAAGTTTGAAGTTAAGTTTGAAGTTAAATTTGAAGTTAAGATAAATCTAAAGTAATATTAATCCTTAAAAAATCAAAGTAGTTTATCATAAATTTTTCATGACTCAATTCATAGAAAAAAAAAATATTATTAAATTAAATAATATTAATCCATCTAAAAGTTTGTAATAAAATTTATTGATGATGTTAGTTTAAAGTAATTTTTTTATAAATTTTAAATTATTTAAAAATTTATTGATGATGTTTTTTTTATAAATTTTAAATTATTTAAAAAACTAAAAATAATATTAATATTATCAATTTTTTAACTATTATTTTTTTTCTCCTTACTAAATTTTCATTATACATTAAAAAATCTAAATACATATTATAATAAATTTTTATTATACATTAAAAATATTTAAACAAAAATAATATTTCAAATTAAAAATTATTTTGTACATCATTTCAAATATATTTTAAAAAATTAATGTATAATTTATTATAAATTATTGAACATCACGTAAAGGCAAGTGAGGAAAGGAATGAGAAATCCATTTCTCCTCTTTCAATTTAAAGTTTTAATTAATTAAATAAAAGTGAAGAAAGGAAGAAGGAATCCATTTCTCCTACTTCAATTCACAGTTTTAATTAATTAAATAAATAATGTAAAGATTCAATTTCAAAGTTTTATTTAAGCTTTAAATTATGATTAAATAATTGTCCATTAATAATTATTTAATATTATATTGAGAAGCTTTAATTAATTAAATAAATAATGTGGAGATTCAATTTTAAAGTTTTATTTAAGTTTTAAGTTATGATTAAATAATTGTCCATTAATAATTATTTAATATTATATTGAGAAGTTTTGTTTAAATTTTAAAATATGATTAAATAATTATTGAATAATAGTTATTAAATAATTATTTTGAAAAAAATTTATGAACAATATAAAAAAAGAATTTAGGCAATCTACCCAAGGTATAAGTTTCTCAAAAAAAATGTGATGAAAGTGATTTAGAGATTTATCTCATCAAGAATTTAATTGAATGTATTGTCTAAAACATAATGTTGAAAGTTAGAGATCGCATCATTGTCATGTTATAAAAAATGTCACTATTTACTTAAAATTATAAATTCTAATTTACTAATAATTAAAAATCATTTTCCATTGAAACTTGAGAAGATACATAGTGTATAATTTATGATGTATATAATTTCAAATAAGTGGAAAAGTCACTATGCAATAGTGGCTTTTGGTATTAAATTTTAACAAAAACTAAAATAAATCTCTTCAATATATGATATATCTAATTGTTGATAAGCATTGTTGTTATTACAAATAGTATAAATATAACTCCACATAAAAGAAGTAGAAAAATATGGACAAGAGGTCCCTTGGGTTTTTCATAAAAGATAGTTACAAGCCCACTTGAATCAGATTTCTAAAAAAGGTGGAAGCTAAGGTGTTTACTCCTTCAAGAGGGTCATTGTAAAACAATAGAGATATGGCTCTTAAGTGAGTCATTTCCTCACATCTCCAAATGTTAAACAGTATCTCACTTTGTCAATTTTCTTGACAGATAGTGGATGTTATTTTGACAAATAGTTGATACTTGTCAAATAAAACTCTTGAAAAAATTTGACAGATAATAGAAATATTAAGCTAGAATAAATCATAATTGTTTTTACCATAAATAATAATGATATTTATACATAATCAAATCGTCCACAAAAAATATGCACTGAGTTAGTACACTTGCATTTTATGAACCAACTGCAAAAAAAAAAAAATGAAGTATAAAAATGACAATAATAAGCAATGAGATAAAAAAGAACACAAAATTGAGGATGAGATGATAATATGAAATTAACTTAAATACACCCTTAATGTTTTTGGTAAAACTTCTTGATTAAAAATACTTTTAGCAATATTATGTTTTTTTTTAACTTTTTGATGAACAATATTTTTGATAAATGTATAACATTTTATAAAATTGTAATTAACTTCATATTAAAAAATTTTACTTTTACATGTTGATAACATTATATATCAATATACATTTCACATACCAATAAGATAAACATGATATCTAAACTCAGATACACATTAACTAGTGTAACCATATACAACATAATTTGGATTACACCAAGCATGGAAATTATGCTATGTCAAGATATATATTATTAGAAGCATAATCATGCCATGTCCTAATATATATTATTAGGACCTCATGCCAATAAGAGAGGCTAAACAAGTTAAGTAAAGTTGTTGTTTGTATATTGTTTTTGTTAATTTGTTTGTTTTTTTATGTAAAATATTTATTATGAAATACAAATTAATAATTATCATCAACATTATATAAATAATAATTATCAATTATATAAAAAGACATATTTCATAGTTTAAATAGATGTGTAAAGGTATATCATAAAAGTCAATGCACTTGTCAGGTTCTTATTATCCATCCAAAACAAGAACATTGTCATTTTTAAAAATGAAACTAGGTTTAAAATGTTGTATCCCTGTATTTTCCTATTGTAAGGGTCTTATCATCTTGAACACATAATTGTATAGATCCATTTAAGGTTATCAGATGTAACTTACAAGAAACATTATATAAATAATAATTATTAATATAGAGAAAGACATATTTCAAACATTATATAAATAATAATTATTAATATATAGAAAGACATATTTCATAGTTCAAATGGATGTGTAAATGTATATCATAAAAGTCAATGCACTTGTCTTGTTCTTATTATCCATCCACAACAAGAGCATTGTCATTTCTAGAAATGAAACTAGGTTTAAAATGTTGTATTCCTTTATTTTCCTATTGCAAGGGTCTTATCATCTTGGACACATAATTGTATAGATCCATTTAAAGGTATCAGATGTCACTTATAAGTAATTGTAACCTGGATAGGAAGGGTAACAACCACTCCTCCCAACCACCCAAACTACATCCAATGGACATCTGTAATCTACACTTATAAGTAATTGTAACCTGGATAGGAAGGGTAACAACCACTCCTCCCAACCACCCAAACTACATCCAATGGACATCTGTAATCTAAATATTTTGAGAAACTCAATCTGTAGCACAACTCCTACAGAAAGCAATGCCGCTTAAAACAGTACATAATGCTGTAAAGCTTAGTTCTGGGACTAAGGCTGTGAGTTCTGGGGCTGAAGCTTAGTTCTCAGTGCCGGGACCGGGCACTGAGAGCAAAGGCATGTACCTCCAAGTCATTTAGGAGCTGCATCAGGTAGGTCAAGCCTACCCCACATCTCAGGGCAAATATGGTGCAACCCCAAAGGAAAGAATCTGTAGAAGATGGACCCAAACAACCTATTGCAAAACTATTTATATATATAACCCCTGCAAACCCCAATTGAAAATAACTGTAAATTTGCTCACCTTGACTCGTTGGGAGCTTCTTCCTTTTGCATGGAATTCTGAAACCAAATCTTGTGATGATCCCAAACCCCTGATGGCAGTGAAGCTGCCTCGGTATCCCGAAGTACTCTATACGTGAAGAACACGAGACTTATTTGAAAGCTGTGCATTAAAGCAGTAACTGGCAGAGATACCCAGCAGCGTGCAGAAAACCAAATTGAATGGATATTGTAGCGTTCAGAATTGGTTGATTAGTTCAAACGCAACATCAAGGAAATACCGAGGAAAAAGGCCACTCTCTTATTGTTCAGAGAAAATACAAGGAAAGAGGTCACTCTGTTATTGCCGAGAAGAAATACCGAAAGGGAAAGATGAAGCCCAGTTCGTAGAAACTGTTGATGGTGATTTTAATGCCAGGTTACGTCATATAGAGGGGCCAATAGATGGAGGCAAAACGACACCACTACCCATCCATTCATTGCAGTTAATCAGTCAGTACGAAATTTTTGAGGTTTCTTTAATTTACAGCTATCATATCGTATCCACGGCCAGATGACTAAATGGAATTCTTCATCACAGTTCAAAAAGTAGTATTTTTCGTACGCCGATGTCAATTTTCTACTATAATTTATGCCATTGTTGTTCCTTTTCGTACAGTGAAGTGACAGTAACGTATTGTAATCCAGGCAACTCAGAAAATAAAATACAGGTATTGTGAGAATGGAAATCATTAATCTGTCAAGTTAAGGTGGTGTGACAGAATGGAAATATGGAACTGTAAGCAGGAGCACAAACCTATTATGATGTTGAATGTTGCTAACACATTACTGTTGATGGTCTCATCCTAAGTGGACTGGTCAAGTAATCTGAAAATACAATATAATAAACCATAAGTATATTACTTATATTAATGAGGGAATTATGTGTATGTATGAAGCAACTATAAGAGTAGATGATACCAAGGAAGGAATGATGTGTAAGTGTGAAGAAAGGATACAAAAGAATGAATTATTTATATATAAATATGTGTGAAGAAAATATATATATAAAATATGATGTATTTAAGTGTGAAGAAAGTATATGTGTGTGAGAGTGGGTGGGAAGAAAGTATATATATGTATGGATTTAGAAAGTAATTTTAGTGAATTTATCAAAGTAAAAAAATGGGGTGGAAATCAAAACTTTTTATATAGGGGAAAATAGAAGTGATAATTTTTTAGTAAATATATAATTGTATTATATATATATATATATATATTAATTGAATAAAATTAAAAATTAAAAAAATATATATGTTTCATTATAAAATGAAAATTATTGAAATCTTTATATGATCAAAGCACAATGCAAAGAGTACTTATAAAATTAAAAATACATAATTAATGTACATGTCATTTGTGGCCCTTCAAAAAATAATTAGCAATCCTTTCAATTTTTCCATTCTTCTTTTTAACTTCTTGGCACCCCCACCCCAGAAAGAGAAGTCATGGTAACTAACTATAAATCATAAGACACATGATAAGAATTCATAAAGAAAACTAATTCATTATCTAAATCAAAGGTATCAGTTTCGTGAAGTCTCTTTATTCCACCTAGAGGGGCTTCAGGTACAATTGCTTCCCTCTAGGGGTAAAGCCCGGTATCCAAATTTTCTACTCTATCCCTCGAGGAAGGAGTGGAAACCCCAATCAACAAAAATGTGATCTCCTTGTAGGGTCACCTCCAGACTGATAGTCAAATGGAAGCTGTCAACAAGTATTTGGAACCATATTTGTGTTGCTTCAGTTCAGAATGACAATCTCAATGGGCCCAGTGGTTACCCATAGCTGAATGGTGCTACAATACAACTTATCATGGTGCCACTCACATGACCCCATTTAAGGCAATCTAGGGCCAACAACCTCCATTTGTATTATCTTACCTACCCAGTTAGGATTTCTACAACCCATCTCATTTATTATCTCATCTTGCCATACGAGCTTCAT
Organism: Picea mariana; assembly: GCA_032191745.1. Lineage (NCBI taxonomy): Eukaryota > Viridiplantae > Streptophyta > Pinopsida > Pinales > Pinaceae > Picea > Picea mariana. The sequence goes on along the minus strand of JASDQU010505981.1, from coordinate 29,138 downwards.
ATATTGGCATAAATAGCAGATAGTCGTACCCCGCTATCTATTTATTATTTTTCAAGAGAAATGATATATATAGATATCCACATAACAACAAGATATATCCTCAAGGAAACCCTTAAGGGGAGAAAACCCTACAAACTTTCCTCCGTATAGATTCCTCCAATATGTACAATGGAATACAATGCTCTTTCATGAAATCAAGACCAAAAAGACCCAGACACGAACCAAGAATAGCCTCCTAGATAAGTGTGTTCTACTCTCTTGTACTTATATTCAATGATTGATCAAAATGACTTGATATAACCTCTATTTATACTCTAAAAGACCTAAAAGACATGACTTATCAATAAATCCTTTCACAGTTACACATAGGAATAACCAATACAATTACACTCAGGAATAACCAATACAATTACACTTAGGAATAACTTCTGAAATTACACAAAATCTCTCCCTCTTAATGAGGAAGGTATTATATCTGACACAGACTCTAACATTGTCGCCATCCACACCCACACGAGCTCATGACCATTGATTGTCGGACACACGAATCTATACATCACAGGAAATCCATAGTGACTTCACAACATGCATCCAAGGACGGTGGGTAGCTCTCCAATAGCTACAACATGTCATAATGAGACTATCCAGTTTCCCGCAGAAAACTTGGATATCTTTATGCATGACATTCAGTACCCTACGATAACATTTGTACCTTGTCTCTTCAGCATGTATTGAGGACTGGTGGGTAGCTCTCCAATAGCTACAACATGTCATCATGGCATCCACTACCCTGCAATAACATATGAATCCATCACTCCCTCTGAAGAGGGACTACACTGAGCTTGTCCCTGAAGTACTAGAACTCTGTCCTTGACAACATCTTTGTCAGCACATTCGCAACCTATTCACTGGTAGCCACATATTGGAGCCTCACTGGTCCCTTCTGCACTATATCCCTAATATAGTGATACCTAATTTCTATATTCTTCAACTTATCATGAAACATGAGGCTCTTTGACAGCTTTATACAACTCTGGTTGTCGCACAAGATACAGGTCGCCTCCATCACAATATCGAATAATCCAGTCAACAATTTATGAATCCATACTGCTTTGGACTTGCTACACATGTTGCCACATACTCTTCCTTAGTCGTACTGAGTGCTACACATGATTGCGTCTTACCAATCCATGAAATCATACCGGATCCCAAAGTGAAGCAACATCCTAATGTACTTTTCTGGTTTGCAACACTATCGGCCCAATTTGAATTCGAATATCCAAGTAGACTGATCCCAATGTCTGCAACATACTGGAGCCTATAATTCACTATACCTTTAAGGTACCTCATCACATGTTTCATTGCAATTGGGTGACATGTCTGTGGTCAACCATGTACTGACTCAGGGTGTTCACAGCAAAACATATATCTGGTCATGTATTCGTCAAATACATCAATGATCCAATCATTTTCCCGTATAATGTAGCATCCACAACCTCTAAAGTCGTATCATCCATCAACTTCATATTTTATGCCATCAATGTAGCCATCGTCCAACATCTCGAACCTCTTCGGGATCTCCACAGCATATTTTCCCTGATTCGGGAAGATCTAACTAAGATTTTTCCATACATCCAGTCCCAAGTAATAGTGCATCAGACCAAGATCCTTCATATCAAACTCAAAGGCCAACTCCCTCTATCACTAAAACCCTCATTGTCCAAATTGCCTCACTAGTTGCTCCCTCTATGACTCTGTGACAATATTACCATTTTCCAAAACACACAACATCATGGTAACCACCACATCAACACATTAGCACAAGCTTCATGTGATCTCAGGTACAGAGGGTTTGTCATTGTTTCTTATGTCCATCTCGATCACTCCTCACCAAATACTCATGTTGATCTTGATCTTCTTCTCTGTCAGTTTCCCTACCTGAGCCCTGAACTCTTAAAATTCATTGAAGACCTCATCCTTGGTCTTCATGAAGAAGATCCATGAGTGTCACATAGTATAAGAATCTTGGTAAACTGACATGTGCCTAAAAGAACCACAATCTACTAACCAGGTATCCACGGTAACTTTCCTAGAACAAGAACAAGAACATCTCCATGGAACAAGCATTTCCATGGTAACTTGCCCAAAACAAAATAAGACCAAAACAAGAATATTTCTCGTTCTAAAGTTTGTTGCAGTGATCCTTGCAAACACATTTCCTATTCATGATACAGATAATGATCAAGGTGGCGACCTTGTGATAGTATTTCTCAATAACCCTGTAGATGATGAAGCATCCATTCACACAGTGCAGGGTCCACATTCATAATTCTTTATCATTGTCCAGAGATATGATAACCAAAGTCTAAATGAGGTTGTTGTTCTATAATAAATTCTCTATACCAGAACTCATACAAGTGTTTATACTCCTCTCTTCCTCTTCCAAAGAGTTTTGGGAGCACCAAGGTGAGGAACAAAAACAGAATGCCTTCATCCTTCCTTAACTCACCACTCTCATCTACAATTCCTATATACGATAGATTTTTAGTACTCCCCATCACTACTCTTGTTGTTATTATCCCTGCACTTATGTCATCGTAGGTGTAACGCTGAGAATATCATTGGATCCCAAATCAAAAAGGAAGGAAGAATGAAACCCTCCAAGAATACCCTCAACCTTCTCAATCGTGCTAGCTTTGTTTTGGACCTTTTAGACTTTGATAAATTTATGTGGGTGCATCATCCATCCATTTTACCCTGAACCTTTTAAGTGGTTTCATGTGTACTTTGGGAATCAGTGTTATTCCAAAAATGGGCATAGCTTTTGACAGATTGTCTACACTGTTAGACAGTCTCCTTTGTACCATCCTTTCCAAACTCCCCTTTAGAGAGGTAGTCCAATGTTTCATCCTCTCTAAACGATGGAGATTCCTTTACAGAGAAATGCCCAATCTGGACCTCTCTCCCTATTTTCTGACACCACACTATCTCTAGCCTCCCACACCTTATCCCCTCTCCATGGCAACCTTGGAGAATATAATATCCAACATATTGCAGTCGCATTCGTTAGATCTGATGGTCATTTGTCTCACCAACGATACCACAGGGTGGAGTCCCACTGTCACAAATTCAATGTCATGGCAGTTTACCACCCAAAGCGTATCGAATTTGTTGGAGTGCCTTTCCAGGAAGAATGTTGAAGTGCTCATTCTCAAAGATTACCTGCCAAGGGAAAGCCCAGCCTTGGAAGTCCTTTTCTCCTGCACTTGTATCACTACGCTTCAACTCGACAACTATATTCTCACTCATATTCCAACCCAATTCATTGAATTTAAACATCTATTGTATTGCACCTTCATGTGCATGGAACTAACAGATGACTCTTTAGCCATCTTTATTTCATAGTTCCCTCTTCTTCTTAAACTTCGCTTACAAGATTGTGTTGGCTTGCGAGAACCCGTTATTACTATTGATTTTCTCTATAACTACACAGACTGTAACAAGGAAACCTTGCAAGTGTTTCTGAACGAACACTACCAACAACAATAAGGAGAAAGGAAGAATATGCTCAATCTATCTCCGTCGTAGGTGGCTTGTCTGGGCTCGCTTCTTCAGATCACTGTCTAGTGACTCCAACATGCCTTCTCAATTATCGCTACCCTTAATGGCTCTCAATCACGATCATCATGTCAATGTGATGGACAGACACACTACTACATACACAGTAGTAATTCACTCACTCAAACTATCTACTATCTTACTCTCATAGGTCCCATTTCTTTTCCATTTCCCTGAGCCCTCCTGTGAGGGAGTCAGGCCCAGTCCTACTCTGATACCAAATTGATTTTTCAAGAGAGATGCTATTGTGTGTGTGTGTGTGTGTGTGTGTGTGTGTGTGTGTGTGTGTGTGTGTGTGTGTGTGTGTGTGTGTGTATGTATTATTTAATATGCAAAAGGATCACAACTAAAAGATAGATATCCACAGAACAACAAGATATATCCTCAGGGAAACCCTTAAGGGGAGAAAACCCTACAAACTTTCCTCAGTATAGATTCCTCCAACATGTATAATGTCATACAATGCTCTTTCACGAAATCAATACCAAAGAGACCCTAACACGAACCAAGAATAGTCTCCTAGATAAGTGTGTACTACTCGCTTGTACGTATATTCAATGAGTGATCAAAATGGCTCGATATAACCTTTATTTAACTCTAAAAGACCTAAAAGGCATGACTTATCAATAAACCATTTCACAATTACACTTAGGAATAACTTATGAAATTACATAAAATCTCAACAATATTGTCATCAAATTAACCAAAACTGCAACCCAAGTTGTATAAGATAGAGAGTAGAAAAGTACAATACCAATAAAGTATATGCAACATACATATGGTGCTTCCTTCTCGTTGTCATAACAATTACAAGACATATGGCAATGCTCTTACGCAAGGATAGGCTTTATATGCATGCAACCTGAAGGCCCAAGAGATGCAAGGCATCTCGACAAAATGATAGAGATGGATGGCAGAGGCCAAATAATAGAGATGGTGGCACAAGCTACTTTGAAAAAATGGACAGCATAGGTTTGTGGACAAATGGCATTATGTGTTTGATTTGTTAAATGAATCTTATGAAGTCCTTTCTCCTTTTGCATAGCCTAAATGTCTTTAGGATTGATTATGAGGTAGAATGGAGTAAGGGGTTAAGTAATGGAACAAGTTAATAAGTAGATACTTTTGTCTTTTAGAATTTTTTTAAGTTTGGTAGGAATTTTGCTAGAAATTATAGTTTCCCTTGATTGATAGGAATTTTGACTATGGAATGTCAAGTGAAACTTTGCCTTTTCTTTGTAAAAAAAAATAGACTCACCTAAAAGGTTGAGTTTGCCCCATATTAACTTACTACTTACAATATAATATTGCATACAGAAAAACTATGTGTATTCTACAATTTAGTGTGAATGAAATTTGTAACTTAAAGTAATGCCTATTGAACTTTGAAACTCCCATAAAAAATTTAGCAATTAATGTTGATTCATAATTGGGAAAACCCCTAAGGTCAATGTTTCACCATTCATGAGCCTAGGATCATGGTAGAACTTCCCCTAAGGGAAATGTTTCACCATTCATGGGCCTTGGATCATGGTAGAACTTTACTCATACCTTAACTTTCTACTAGTTTTTTATCAAAATTGTGGCAAGAAAGAAGGTCTATTTTCTACAATATTATCTTACTCCAATATGAATGAGATGTATAACTAAAAGTAACATTCACAAATTGAAATGAAAAAAAGATTGAGATTCTTAATTTTAAAAAAGGGAAAAAAGAAGAAGAAAATGAGATTATGTAAAACTATGGATGACATGTATTTTCTAAAGATATAGTTAACAAATTAAAACTAAAAAAATAAAAAATAAAAAAGCTAAAATATGTGAAAATGAAAACAAATATGACAATAATAATTAAAAAATAATGTTATAATGACTAGGTGCACAAAGATGGTTCACTTTTTCATTGCAACAAGAAAGTGTGTTCATTGTTTCTTTAGGGAACACATGTGCACTTTAGGAACACATGGATGTTCCTATTTAAATGGCCTTGCCCCCCATAGAAGCTCCAGGAAAGTTATTTCATAGTGGATTATAAGAGCCCACGTCTATTTTTTTGATCAAAAACAACATGGACACATTAAAAATGCATGCATGTTTCTTAGCACACACACACGAGGAACACATGCACATTATTGTTTGTAAAACCATATAAAAAAAAACAAGATTAGTTTTTATTCATTTTCTCACCAACATGCAGTGACTTTTTCCTCCAACAATGTGAGCATGCTTCATTATATAGGCCCAAAATCAGTGACAAAAGGTAGGGCCTAGACATCGACATCATTGGCACTCTGTATTTTGCAAAGAAAAGTTCTCATTTCCGAATATATTTGATTTTAAATGTCATTTTTATAATTTTTAAAGTTTAGAAATTTATATATTTTTAGTAGAATTTTATTATCATTTAATTGCAATTGTCATTCCATCACCATGGAAAAAAACCCTGATGAAAACCCAAACTATAACTCCCCACAAGACCTATACAATGAAATCAATCACGTCTAAGTGAATTTGAAAACCTAATTGGGGATCTTAGAAACACAAGAGAGTCATTACATATTTCACTGGCCACTTCCCTTGACACCAGCATTACTTCCATTGGTCATGCCCACGGTAAATTATTTCATATCTCCAAATATAGGGCCAGTATGAGATAGTACTAGTCAATTGGCATTAGTAAGGAAGAGGTCAAAAACTTAAATATACACAAAGAGAGTATTGTTCATTTTTTTATTAACCCTAGAACCAACCAACCATCTCATCCAAGAAAGAGGTATATTTTCATGGATTGGTGCACATTTATAGCATGGAGAGACAATTGGATGGATTTGGTTTATGGTATTTAATCAACCTCCCTACACTAACAAGGAGCTTGCCTTGTATTTTTTTTTGAAAATTATGGGTTGAATTCATTCTAGGTATCCATGTTAATTGTTTTGACATTAGATAATTCCAAAAGGTTGGTCATGGCTCTATTCAAGATAGATCAGTCGCTAGGCATAACCCATTGAGAGGGTCACTTGCTCATAGGTGATCTCCTAACAACCTCCCAAACCACCTTAGATTGAAGATAGGATTCGAGTCACTAGTATTACGATATCATTTGTGACACGTAGTTTAGTTCAACATAGCATGTTTGTTACAGCTCCCCATTAAGAGCCATCATCTGATGATGTTAGACCACTAGGTGTAGGGATTTTAGGTAAGGCTGACCATTTTGGTTCTAGAATATTTTTTGCACATCGATTCTCTCATTGTGGGCATACTTGTCATGGCTCAATAGAGGATCCTATTCGAGATAGCTTCTTGGAGGAGGTTAGTATGTCATACTTTTTATATTTTCATTACTTAGGTATTTAATTTTGCATTTTATTGTTAATCTCTAGATATCAAATTATTACATTTATATTGTTATGTTAGTGTTGTATTTATTGGTTGGCTAGGCCTTTTACTGGTCGAATAGGCCCTTTAATTGTAATTGTACCCTTCGTCTTCGATAATAATATACTAAGGAGACCTAATTTTAAAGAGAATTTCATCTTGTGCATTTATTATCTTGTAAAAGGAGGTTACCCCCTCAAAGAGGCTTTTCATTCATTATTCTCTCTCATTCACAGGCATGGAGTTACTTATCTTTCTATTTTTATGTTATTTGGGTGTTTAGTGCATAACATTTGGTTTTAAAGAATATGGTCCTTGGCTTTGGCTCCTTTAAACAAGTAATCTTGGAATTTTCACTATGATATTTTTTCTAGGAAGTTTCAGGGAGTGAGTATTTTGAGAACATAAGACGACATAGTGAATTACCTATGGTAAAAATTTCAAATTCCGATCCACTACACTTTTCAAGTTACATGTTGCGGAAGTTAGGGTTTTTTATTAGTCCTAAAACTAGTCTCAAATAGGTGTTTTGGGTAAAACAACAATATTTTATTCTAGAAATATCCAAATTGAATGTGACTAGTTGTATTAAACAAAGTACAGACCATAGATTTTCAGGTAAACTTTCAGAAGTAGATATGAAAAATTGGACATGAGGCAGTCCGTACAAGTTCACTCTCATGAAAGATCCAAAATCAATAAGTCTTAGGAAAGTTACCATATTTTTTTCTTGGCACATAATAATTTCATCAAACATGTGGAAATGCATAGAAGATATTTTAGTATACCACCAAATAAAATTTTAGACTTAGAGGTGCAAAACTTTCAGAGTTATATTGAGTGCAAGGTTAGCCTATAGAACAATCTCCAAATTAGGATTTTAGAAAGGTATGTTAAATTGGAACTTTCATAATTTTTTATTGAAAGATTTGTTTGTGTTGAAATAATGTAATTGTAAAGAGTATTTTTATTATTATTTGATATATTATTCATTGGATCAATCCCCATTGTGGATTGATCATGTCAGTTATTGTACTAGCACCAAATCCCCTTTTGCGGATTGTTCAAAAGACAATTGTAATAGGCAGAATAAGAAGTTGGCCCCAACAGATATTAAAGAGGCCTAGAAATATAATAAAGGTGGGTTTACACACCCAGTTTGAGAAGTCAGCCATGCCAGTGAAGAGACACTTCACACTTGCCAGACTTGTATAAATAAAGAGGCCAACGCCTCACTTAGACACACAACTCACTTGCTCATTGAGAGACAAGTTTCGGATCTGCTGCTGGAGAAGAAGGAGAGAGAGAGAGTGGCGCATATCTGGGAGAGGAATTTATGTATTAGTTTAAGAGATCTCTTGGCATTGTATTGGCTATCTATATTAAGGAAGTTTTGCTGGGTTTTCTTCCCCTAGAGGATTTCCCGGGATAAATGTTGTGTCTCTTTTGATTGTGTATTTCTCAGTGATCTTGGATTATGCTATTGTTATCTAATGAAATGCAAACAACTATAATAATGGCTTAAACATTAACATGGTTTCATAGCCAAGCTAAAGAGAGCATATTTCACAAGAGAAAAGTGAAAAACGTCACTGTTGTCGTACATGAAAATTAGGGCTTTTTGTTGGAAAGGTATTTTAGCCCTAAAACCACCTAGGAAAGTGCACCCTCTCCCAAGGATCATTTTGGCACCTTCAGCGCACCTTTTCAGTGGCTAGATCTCTCGAAAAGTGAAACCCTAGTTTCACAAAGTACCAAAAAACCAAAGTACCAGAAGTACCAGAAAACCAGAAGCACCAGTCCAGAAATCCACAGATCAAGTTTGAGGGGGTAAATGTTGGATTTTCAAAATTCTGACTACACCAACATACTCGCCTCAGCACAGCGCATCTATTCCTTGGATCAGAATTTCAAAATTTGAAGTTTGAAAAATTAAGGTTTCCTCATAAAACTCTAAGTTGCAGTTGCAGTTTCAGAACTAGTTGCAGTTGCAGCCGTAGAACCAGTTGCAATCACCCTTGAAG
>JASDQU010505981.1:0-20095 GCA_032191745.1 Picea mariana | reverse complement strand
ATTTCTTGAACTTTGTTGTGTAGGCTTGATCATCATCTTTCCTTTGGAATTTCTCTTTTGTGCTAATCCTTGATTCTTCTTGTGCACTGCAAGTCCAAAGTTCTTCAAATGTGGGATACTCCTTCCTTGTGTTCATGCTTGCGGCAAATGCATCCCATGTCTTGGGAAGACCACTAAGTACTATATTTACTAGTTCCTTCTCTGAAATGATTTCTTTAATAGCTTGTAGTTGATCTCTTAACTGAGAGATTCTCACAAATTATGATGTTATGCTGTCATCATCATTCATTTTCATGTCACAGAGCTCATTCTTCAGACTCATTACTTGTCCAATGTTTCTTACTGAGAAGAGGTTAGTTAGGGCATCGTACATCTTCTTAGATGAGTCAAGATGATAGATGTAGGGTATCAAGTGGTCTTTTACAGAGTCTACTATGGTACTCATGGAATTGATATCATTGTCCTTGAACTTCTCCATAATTGCAACATTATGAGGTTCCTTCTCTTTTCCTTCTTCAACCTGTGGTTCCACAATCTTTCCTTTCACGATATCCAACAATTTATTTTTGGCAAGGATGAGGTCAATCCTTGTCTTCCATGCTCTGAAGTTAGAAGCCCCTTCTAACTTGTTTTCTGACTTCATAGAGTAAGTCATGACTACTTTGACTTGGTCAACCTTTGACTTTGACCCGAAACTCAAACTTGGCATCTTAGCTTGCTGAGAGTACCAGGAGGTGCGATGGGTTAGGGCGCACTAGGATATCCATAAATTAGGTCAATCTCTTCACTTGATGTGCCTCAACAAGAGGGTTAGGGTTTCGTTGATGCAACAAAAACTGGCTGCAACTGCAACTATAACTGAGCAAATCCTCCCAATCTATCTTCCAACGGTTAGACTGTCTGAATATAGTGTGGGCTCATAACCTATTAGAAAATAATAGGTGTGCTCATTTAACCATAGACAATATAGCAATATTGTCACCCAACCATAGTTTGAAGCCACCCCCGAGCACCTTAACCTTGACGGAGAATAATTTCGGAAGCAAACCCTAGGCCTAATAGCTAATCAACGTAGCGTACCTCTCTCTAGAGCTAACACACAAGACAGAAAGTCCAAACCATAACCAATAGAAAGTTCAAGCCTAAACAAAAAATACAGGTTGCAGTAGCTGCAGCGCCAGCTACTCTCCAGACTTGCACACTTACCTAGTTTCTGTAGTGCACACTCTTACATTTATGCAGTTGCAAGCTGCATGTATCAAATGATATCTGGTGTCATGTATTTATATTTCTTCTCCTTAGCTTTTTGGGTCGACTTCTCATTCTGGAGGCTAAAATCTCAATATTAAATATTTCCTTTAGCCGAATTGTCTTCTAGGGTTATGTCCAAAGATTTAGGGTTTCTTCTTTCTTCCCAGAATATTCTATTATTGTCAGGGTTACACATGGAGGTTAATACCTCCCGCAGCTACCATAATATCAACACTCTGACAACTTTATACAACTCTAGTTGTCGCACAAGATACAGGTCGCCTCCATTGCAATATCGAATAATCCAGTCAGCAATTTCCGAAGCCATATTGCTTCACGACTTGTTGCACATGTTGCCACATAATCTTCCTCGGTCTTACTGAGTGCTACACATGATTGCATCTTACTGATCCATGAAATCATACCAAATCCTGAAGTGAAGCAACATCCTAATGTACTTTTCTGGTTTGCAACACTATTGGTCCAATCTTAATTCAAATATCCAAGTAGATTGATCCCAATGTCTGCAACATACTTGAGCCTATAATCCATTATAACTTTAAGGTACCGCATCACATGTTTTATTGCAATCAGGTGAACGCGTCTGGGGTCAACCATGTACTGACTTAGGGTGTTCACAACAAAAAATATATATGGTTGTGTATTCGTCAAATACATCAATGATCCAATCATTTTCCTGTATAATGTAGAATCCACAACCTCTGAATTCGTATCATCCATCAAATTCATATTTGATGCCATCAATGTAGCCATCGATTTACAGTCCAACACCTGGACCTCTTCAGGATATCCACAACATATTTTCCCTAATTCAAGAAGATCTAACTAAGTGTTTTTCATACCTCCAATCCCAAGTAATAATGCATCAAACCAAGATCCTTCATATTGAACTGAGAGGCCAATTCCCTCTTTCACTGAAAACCATGATTGTCCAGTTTGCCTCATTGGTTGCTCCCTCTATGATTCTGTGACAATATTTCCATTTTCCAAAACACACAACATCATGGTAACCACCACATTAACACATTGACACAAGCTTCACGTGATCTCATCTACAAAGGGTTTGTCACTACTTCTTATGTCCATCTCGATCACTCCTCACCAAATACTTGTGTTGATCTTGATCTTCTTCTCTGCCAGTTTCTCTACCTGAGCCTTGAACTCTTAGAATCTGTTGAAGACCTCATCCTTGGTGTTCATGAATAATATCCATGAGTGTCACATAGTATAAGAATCTCAATAAACTGTCATGTTCCTAAAAGCACCATGATCTACTAACCAGGTATCCATGGTAACTTGCTTAGAACAAGAACAAGAGCATCTCCATGGTAACTTGCCCAAAACAAAATAAGAGCAAAACAAGAATATTTCTCGTTCTAAAGTTTGTTGTAATGATCTTTGCAAACACATTTCCTATTCATGATACAGATAATGATCAAGGTGGTGACCTTGTGATAGTATTTCTCAATAACTCTGTAGATGATGAAGCCTCCATTCACACAAGGTTGGGTCCACATTCATAATTCTTTATCACTGTCTAGGGATATGATAACCAAAGTCTAAATGAGGTTGTTTTTCTATAAGAAATTCTCTATCCCAAAACTCATACAAGTGTTTCTACTCCTCTCTTCCTCTTCCAAAGAGTTTTTGGAGCACCCAAGTGAGGAACAGAAGTAGAATTCCTTCATCCCTCCTTAACTCACAACTCTCATCTACAATTCCTATTTACGATAGATTTTTAGTACTCCCCATCACTACTCGTGTTGTTACTATCCCTGCACTTATGTCACCGTAGGTGTAACACTGAGAATATCATTGGATCCCAAATCACAAAGGAAGGAAGAATGAAACCCTACAAGAATACCCTCAAACTTATCGATCGTGCTAGCTTTTTTTTGGACCTTTTAGACTCTGATAAATTTATGTGGGTGCATCATCCATCCATTTTTCCCTTGAACCTTTTAAGTGGTTGCATGTGTACTTTGGGAATTAGTGTTATTCTTGAAATGGGCATAGCTTTGGATAGATTGTCTACACTGCTAGACAGTCTCCTTTGTCTCATCCTTTCCAAACTCCCCTTTAGAGAGGTAGTCCAATGTTCCGTCCTCTCTAAACGATGGAGATTCCTTTACAGAGAAATTCCCAATCTAGACCTCTCTCCCTATTTTCTGACACCACAATATCTCCAGCCTCCCACACTCGATCCCCTCTCCATGGCAACCTTGGAGAATATAATATCCAACATATTGCAGTCGCATTCGTCAAATCTATCAGTCATTCGTCTCACCAACGATACCGCAGGGTGGAGTCCCACTGTCAAAAATTCAATGTCGTGGCAGTTTACCACCCAAAGCATATTGAATTGGTTGGAGTGCCTTTCCAGGAAGAATTTTGAAGTGCTCATTCTCAAATTAGATTACCTGCCAAGGGAAAGCCTGGCCTTGGAGGCCCTTTTCTCCTACACTTGTATCACTACGCTCCAACTCAACAACTATATTCTCACCCGTATTCCAACCCAATTCACCAGATTTAAACATTTATTGTATTGCACCTTCACATGCATGGAACTCACAGATGACTCTTTAGCCATCTTTATTTCACAGTGCCCTCTTCTTCTTAAACTTCGCTTACATGATTGTGTTGGCTTGCGAGAACCCGTTCTTTCTATTGATTTTCACTGCAGCTACACAGACTGTAACAAGGAAACCTTGCAAGTGTTGTTGAACGAACACTACCAACAACAATAAGGAGAAAGGAAAAATCTGCTCAATCTATCTCTGTCATAGGTGGTGTGTCTGAGATCTCCGTAGAGGAGTATGGCTTCTTCAGATCACTGTCGAGTGACTCCAACGGGACTTCTCAATTATCGCTACCCTTAATGGCTCTCACTCACGATCATCATGTCAATGTGATGGACAAAACACTATTGCAAACACAGTAGTAATTCACTCACTCAGACTATCTACTCTCTTACTCTCATAAGTCCCATTTCTTTTCCATTTCCCTAAGCCCTCCTATGAGGGAGTCAGGCCCAGTCCTACTTTGATACCAAGTTGATTTTTCAAGAGAGATGATATTGTGTATATATATATATATATATATATATATTATTTAATATGAAAAAGGATCACAACTAAAAGATAGATATCCACAGAACAACAAGATATATCCTTAGGGAAACCCTCAAGGGGAGAAAACCCTACAAACTTTTCTCAGTATAGATTCCTCCAACATGTACAATGTCATATGATGCTCTTTCACGAAATCAAGACCAAAGAGACCCATACACAAATCAAGAATATCCTCCTAGATAAGTGTGTGCTACTCTCTTGTACTTATATTCAATGAGTGATCAAAATGACTTGATATAACCTCTATGTATACTCTAAAAGACCTAAAAGACATGACTTATCAATAAACCATTTCACAATTACACTTAGGAATAACCAATACAATTACATTTAGGAATAACTTCTGAAATTACATAAAATCTCAACAATATTGTCATCAAATTAGCCAAAACTGCAACCCAAGTTGTATAATATAAAGAGTAAAAAAGTATGATACCAATCAAGTATATGCAACAGACATATGGTGCTTCCTTCTCGATGTCATAACAATTACAAGACGTATGGAAATGCTTTGACGCAAGGATAGGCTTTATATGCATGCAACTTGAAGGCCCAAGAGAGGCAGGGCAGCTCGACAAAATGATAGAGATGGATGGCAGAGGCCAAATAATAGAGATGGTGGCACAAGCTACTTTGAAAAAATGGACAACATAGGTTTGTGGACAAATGGCATTATGTGATTGATTTGTTAAATGAATCGTATGAAGTCCTTTCTCCTTTATCATAGCCTAAATGTCTTTAGGCTTAATTATGAGGTAGAATGGAGTAAGGGGTTAAGTAATGGAACAAGTTAATAAGTAGATACTTGTGTCTTTTAGAATTTTTTAAGTTTGGTAGGAATTTTGCTAGAAATTATAGTTTCCCTTGATTGATAGGAATTTTGACTATGGAATGTCAAGTGAAACTTTGCCTTTTCTTTGTTGAAAAAAATAGACTCACCTAAAAGGTTGAGTTTGCCCCATATTAACTTACTCCTTACAATATAATATTGCATACAGAAAAACTATGTGTATTCTACAATTTAGTGTGAATGAAATTTGTAACTTAAAGTAATGCCTATTGAAATTTGAAACTCCAATAAACATTTTAGCAATTAATGTTGATTCATATTTGGGAAAACCCTAAGGGAAATGTTTCACCATTCATGGGCCTAGGATCATGGTAGAACTTCCCGTAAGGGCAATGTTTCACCATTCATGGGCCTTGGATCATGGTAGAACTTTACTCACAACTTAAATTTCTACTAGATTTTTATCAGAATTGTGGCAAGAAAGAAGGTCTATTTGTTATAATATTATCTTACTCCAATATGAATGAGATGTATAACTAAAAGTAACATTCACAAATTGAAATGAAAAAAATATTGAGATTCTTAATTTAAAAAAGGGAAAAAAGAAGAAGAAAATGAGATTGTGTAAAAATATGGATGACATGTATTTTCTACAGATATTGTTAACAAATTAAAACTAAAAAAAGAAAAAAAAAACTAAAATATGTGAAAATGAAAAACAAATATGACGATAATAATAAAAAAATAATGTTATAATGAGTGAGTGCACAAAGATGGTTCCCTTTTTCAGTGCAACAAGAAAGTGTGTTCAGTGTTTAATTAGGGAACACATGTGCACTTTAGGAACACATGGATGTTCCTATTTAAATGGCCTTGGCCCCCATAGAAGCTCTAGGCAAGTTATTTCATAGTGGATTATAATAGTCCACGTCTATTTTTTGATAAAAAACAACATGGACTCATTAAAAATGCATGCATGTTTCTTAGCGCACACACGAGGAACACATGCACATTATTGTTTGTAAAACCATATAAAAAAAACATGACTAGTTTTTATTCATTTTCTCACCAACGTGTAGTGACTTTTTCCTCCACCAATGCGAGCATGCTTCATTATATAGGCCCAAAATCAGTGACAAAACCCAGGGCCTAGACATTGACATCGTGTAGTGACTTTTTCCTCCACCAATGCGAGCATGCTTCATTATATAGGCCCAAAATCAGTGACAAAACCCAGGGCCTAGACATTGACATCATTGGCAATTTGTATTTTGCAAAGAAAAGTTCTCATTTCCAAATATATTTGATTTTAAATGTCATTTTTATAATTTTTAAATTTTAGAAATTTATATATTTTTAGTAGAATTTTATTATCATTTAATTGAAAATGTTATTCCATCACCATGGAAAAAAATCCCGACGAAAACCCAAACTATAACTCCCCACAAGACCTATACAATGAAATCAATCATGTCTAAATGAATTTGAAAACCTAATTGGGGATCTTAGAAACACAAAAGAGTCATTACATATTTCATTGGCCACTTCACTTGACACCATCATTACTTCCATTGGCCATTCCCATGGCACATTATTTGATATCTCCAAATATAGGGCCAATATGAGATAGTACTAGTCAATTGGCATTAGTAAGGAAGAGGTCAAAAACTTGAATGTACACAAAGAGAGTATTGTTCAATTTTTCATTAACCCTAGAACCAACCAACCATCTCATCCAAGAAACATATATATTTTCATGGATTGGTGCACATTTCTAGCATGGAGAGACAACTGGATGGATTTGGTTTCTCGTATTTAATCAACCTCCATACACTAACAAGGAGCTTGCCTTGTATTTTATTTGAAAATTATGGGTTGAATTCATTCTAGGTATCCATGTTAATTGTTTTGACATTAGATAATTCCAAAGGGTTGGTCTTGGCTCCGTTCAAGATAGAGCAGTTGCTAAGCATAACACATTGAGAAGGTCACTTGCTCATAGGTGATTTCCTAACAACCTCCCAAGCCACCTTAGATTGGAGATAGGATTCGAGCCACTAGTATTGCGATATCATTTGCGACACGTAGTTTAGTTCAACATAGCACGTTTTTTGCAGCTCCTCATTAAGAGCCATCATCTGATGATGTTAGACCACTAAGTGTAGGGATTTTAGGTAAGGCTGACCATTTTGGTTCTAGAACATTTTTTGCACATCGATGCTCTCATTGTGGTCATACTTGTCATGGCTCAACCGAGGATCCTATTCAAGATAGTTTCTTGGAAGAGGTTAGTATGACATACATTTTATATTTTCATTACTTAGGTATCTAATTTTGCATTTTATTGTTAATCCCTGGATATCAAATTATTACATTTATATTATTATGTTAGTTTTGTATTTATTGGTTGGCTAGGCCTTTTAATGGTCAAATAGGCCCTTTAATTGTAATTGTACCCTTCGTCTTCTATAATAATATACTGAGGAGACCTGGTTTTAAAGAGAATTTCATCTTGTGCATTTATTATATTATAAAAGGAGGTTACACCCTCAAAGAGGCTTTTCATTCATTATTCTCTCTCATTCATAGGCATGGAGTTACTTAGCTTTCTATTTTAATGTAATTTGGGTGTTTAGTGCATAACATTTGGTTTTAAAGCATATGGTCCTTGGCTTTGGCTCCTTTAAACAAGTAATCTTGGAATTTTCACTATGATATTTTTTCTAGGAAGTTTAAGGGAGTGAGTGTTTTGCGAACATAAGATGACGTAGAGAACTACCTATGGTAAAACTTTCAGATTCTGATCCACTACACTTTTCAAGTTACATGTTGTGGAAGTTAGGGTTTTTTATTAGTCCTAGAACTAGTCTCAAATAGGTGTTTTGGGTAAAACAACCATATCTTATTCTAGAAATATCCAAATTGAATGCGACTAGTTGTATTAAACAATGTACGAACCATATGTTTTCAGGTAAACTTTCAGAAGTAGATCTGAAAAATTGGACATGAGGCAGTCCGTACAAGTTCACTCTCACGCAAGATCCAAAATTAGTAAGTCTTAGGAAAGTTACCATAAATTTTTCTTGGCACATAATAATTTCATCAAACATGTGGAAATGCATAGAAGACATTTCAAGATACCACCAAATAAAATTTTAGACTTAGAGGTGCAAAAATTTTAGAGTTATATTGAGTGCAAGGTTAGCATGTAGAACAATCTCCAAATTAGGGTTTTAGAAAGGTATGTTAAATTGGAACTTCCATAATTTGGAAGATTTGTTTGAGGTGAATCAAAAGATGTGGTAAGTAGAAAAATAGAGGATAACTCTAAGTAGATATAATTTTAGGCTCATATGGCAAGAGGTGGTGAAAAAAATTATGTATATGATAAACCTCCAAGAACTCATCCATGACTCTTGAAGAATGTGAATAATTTGAAAACTAGGTATCCCATTTAAGGAACCAAGTTAGTGACCAGGTATCAGAGTTACATGATTGGGTAATTTTCACTTTTGACTTGTTTTATTGCCTTAATTCTACCTGTTGTTGAAAAAGTAGTGGAACTTAGTGTCGAGCAAGGACCTTATGACCATCATCATAATGTCAAGATGCTTCGTCATTATTCTTCTAAACACTAGAACCTTGCAGTCATCCAGACCTCTAAAGAAAAGGACAACGACGTGATGGTCTATGTTGGAAGTTTCCCATTGGGACTAACCCCCCAGCAGGTCCCTATCCATCACGATGCCTACCAAGAAAGGTGTGTGCTCCAATACCCTCTAGTTCACTATCTCGAATCTTAGATTCATAGACTCTAGGATGTCATCAACATGCTAGTATTTGTGGAAGGAGTATGATCATGGCGATCCATTTATGATTAACAATGTTGTAGATATCCTCATGCATATCTTGGAATGAAAAGATGAAAGTCATGGGATTCATTGTTACTTTTCTTAGATGCCCATATACTTCAAATGCAATTACCGTCTCGTCTTGTTGCAATTGGTTTTTGTTTCAGAAGGGGAGGTCCTTTTACCAAGCCTTGTGAACCATATGATTGTAGAATACCTCTTTGACACCTCCACTAGATGCAAGGCAGGGTTTCCAAACCCCTTAAAGGCCTCAATCGGGTTTATCATTGCAGTATGATCCTTGTTCCATGCAGACATGCCGAGATTCGAAGCTCGTCATCTGGCTTGTCTCTTTGCATATTTGTGTGCTTGCATGAGACCAACTTCCTTGCTTGTTTGTATATAGTCATTATCAATTGTGGCATTGTTATGAATGAGGTGAACAGAGCCATCATTACAATGATTGAAAAAGCATGGTCATTCATGACTTAAAGAAACAAAAGTGAAATCTAAGATAAAATTAAATGATATATCACTACATGGGCATTTCAATTCAATTCATTAAAAATTGTTTTGAACATTTTTATTCAATTTGGGTTTCCCTAAACTTCAAGAAACAAACGTGGAAAACTGTAAGGTAGCAGATCTATTATAATTGAAGAAAAACATAAATACTGCAGAGAATAACAACAGAACAACACAATATATGAAACCACAACACCAAAATAATATCTTTATTGATAGGAAACAATGTTCACTTGCCTCTTTGAGGAGGAAACCTCCAAGGGAGCATTGCTCTATTACAATGATTCTCAAGACAATGACTTCTCATGCCCTCTACTCCTATTTACACTAAATCTATCTACCAAAAGAACAATATAGAGGAAGATCTTCTAGAAGCGGAAGCTTCTATTAGGTCTTATTACATTTGATTTATTCTTCCTTATTACTAGGCCTTATTAATATTGGCCTTTATTACATGGAAAATATATTATTCTACCTACGTGAGGGGTTAGGGAGGTTAGGTCCCTAACATTCCCTCCCCCTTAAAAAACAACCTTCTCCACAAGGCTTGCGATGATGAAATTGTTGTAGAATGGTAGTTGGCTCCCAGGTTGCATCTGTTGGAGTTGTATCTTTCCATTGTACTAACAATTTGTTGATGGTGCACTGATGGAGACGACGCTCACGCTGGTCCAAGACTACTTGTGGCTGCAACTAGATGGAGCATTCTTCATCCAACTCGGGAAGACTGGTTTGAGTTTGGCACTTAGTTCCAATCACCTTCTTTAAGCAGGAGACATCAAAAGCAGGATGGAGCTTAGGATGTCTGTGAAAAGATAATTGATAGGCCACCTGTCCCACATGTTAAGAACTGTATAAGGGCCATATAATTTGGGCGCTAGTTTTTGACAATGGTAAGCCTTGAGTGAAGTATGCTTATAAGGTTTCAATCAAAGAAATGTATGGTCCCCTTCAACAAATTGATGTTCTCAGTGACCTTGATCTGATTGTTCCTTCATGCAATTCTCAACCATGATCAAATTCTCTTTGAGGGTACGAAGAATAGCCTCTCAAACTATAAGAGTTTGGTCAACCGCCTGGACCTTCGAGACACCAAGCATGTATGAGAGAACTGAAGGTAGTTTTTGTCCATGTACTGCTTGAAAAGGAGTCATGAGAGTAGTTGTATGGTAAGAAGTGTTGTACCACCATTCAACTAGGGTAACCATTGAGCCCATTGATTTTGCCTCTCAGATGCAAAACACCTCAAATATGTTTCCAAACACTTGTTGACAACTTCAGTTTGACCATCAGTGTGGGGATGATAGGTTGTGCTGAGATGCAATTGGGTGCCATGTAGCCTGGACAATTCTTTCCAAAAATTGTTGGTGAAAGTGGGATCTCGATTAGAGACAATGGAATGAGGCATGCCATGAAGATTGAAGATATGATCCATGAAAATTTGAGCCACTGTGGATGTAGTCAATGGGTGTTGAACAACACATAAATGAGCATATTTGGAAAGACAATCAACGACCACCATGATGACAGATTTATTTCCTGATTTAAGTAAGCCAACAATGAAATCCATAGAAATATCCCTCCAAACAGAGGGTGGAATTAGAAGCGGTTGTAGTGTGACCGGGGCTTTGATTGTTTCTCCCTTGTTGTGTTGACAAACATCACATTCCACCAAGAAGGTGTGGATGCCCTGCTTCATACCATCCCAGAAAAAAGAATGTTTGACCCTGTCATAGGTTTTGGTAAACCCAGAATGCCCAGATATGGGTGTAGCATGAAGCTCAGAAAGCACCATGGATTTAAGTTGTGACTATTTGCTTAAATACAAATGAACTTTGTAGTGAAGCTCTTCATTACGCCAAGAGTACTTTGGAGAAACTGTAGAATTGTCTTGCAATTGTTGGAGCAAACATGACAGTTTGGGATCTTGCATCCATTCCTGGCGAACAACTTAGAGCCAATCTAGTACAATGAAGGATAAAGAAAAGAGGGACCCTTCATCTTCATATATCCTTGAAAAAGTGCATGCAAGCACATTGTCTTTGCCTTTCTTGTAAATGATCTCGTAATCATATCTGAATAGCTTAGTCACCCATTTTTTTCTCTGGGGATGAAAGTCATTGCTTCAAAAAATACTTGACACTCTGATGATCTGTCTTAATTTGGAAGCGTTTCCACAACAGATAAGGGCGTTAGAGATCCACAGCATGAAAAATGGCCATTATTTCCTTTTCATAGATTGATTGGACCAAATGGAGCTCCGACAGTTGTTTGCTAGTGAAGGCCAAAGGTTGGCCATATTGCATAAGGACAATGCCAATTCCTTTCCCTGAAGCATCACATTCCAGGACAAACGTATTTTTGAAGTCAGGAAGGGTCAGGACAAGAGTAGTGCACATAGCCTCTTTCGAGGCTTGGAAGGAGTGATCGGTTGTTGTATTCCAAATGAAAACATTCTTTTTAAGGAGAGTAGTGAGACACACCGCAATTTGGCCATAATTCTTAATAAACTTGAGATAATAGCCTGTTAAACCGAGAAACCCACACGAGCTCTTGATATTCTTGGGATGAGGCCAATCCTTCATAACTTCAATTTTCTTAGGATCCACCCTGATACCATCCTTGCCAACAATATGACCCAAGTACTCCACTTCCGAGGCTCCAAAAGAACATTTAGATTGTTTGAGGAAAATTTGGTGTTGAGAGAGTAAATGAAGAACTTGATCCACTTGAGAAAGATGGGTTGTCCATGTTTTACTATAGATGAGAATATCATCAAAGAAAACTAAGAAAAAATGATGGAGAAAAGGATGGAAGACATGCTTCATGAGGCTTTGGAAAGTGGAGGAAGCATTACACAAGTCAAAGGGCATGAAAAAGAACTCATAATAGCCCTCATGAGTTCGAAAAGAAATCTTAGGAATGCCTGCCTCTTTCATACGTATTTGGTGGTAGCTAGAATGAAGATCAAGTTTAGTAAATAATTGGGCACCACTTAATTCATCCAAGAGATCATCAATGACAAGGATGTGAAATTTGTCTTTGATGGTGAGTTTGTTGAGGGCGCGAAAGTCAGGACACATGTGCAAAGAGCCTTCTTTCTTAAGTACCATGACCACATGAGAAGAGTAGGGATTGGTACTAGGATGGATAACACCCGCGACGAGCAATTCTTGAACAATTTTCTCAATTTCATTTTTTTGTGCAAAGGGATGACAATAAGGGAGAACATTGGGAGGAAGGTTGTCGGGTACTAGGGGAATGGAATGATCATGAACACCACAGGAAGAGGGAAGTCCCTGAGGAGTGGAAAAAATAGCTTGATGTTTGGAGATGATTGCTTGGAGGTCAGGATGCAGAGAGGGTGTCTCAGTGGTGTGAATGGAATGGAGTTGTGCAATACTGTCAGAATGACCTTTCTTGAGGATATTTTCCATGCGATGGGAACTGATGATTTCATGGGAGCTGATGGTGATGCCTTGGAACTTATATTGTTGGCCCTCCTGGCTGGATTGCATGGTTAATTCCTTAAAATCCATGAGGATGGGACCAAGAGTCTGTAACCATTTTGCACTAAGCATAATGTCATAACCACCCATGTCAATAGAAAACATATGGGATTTCATGTGATAATGACTAATTTGGAGATGCACATTTTCACAATGCCCCCCACATTTCATGGAACCTCTATTGGAAATCATCATTTGAAAGTTGTTGACTGCACATATATAGCAATTAGTTTCTTGGGAAATGCGGCAATGAATAAAATTATGTGTGTTGCCACCGTCAATGAGGATGATGACCTTCCGATGCTTAATGTAACCAATTACCTTGAGGGTTTGGGGAGTAGAGAAGCCAGTGAGAGCATTCAATGAAATGACTGGTTCAAATTCTGGGGGGTCCAAGGTGGAGTAGTATCAGTTGGCTCTGGTAACTCAACCACAGGGGGAGCCTCGACCGCTTCTTCCGAAACATCCTCAGATATGGCCATAAAAATGTTTTGTTTCTTACACTTGTGCCCCGGAAATTATTTTTCATCACAATTATAACAAAGGCTCTTGAGTTGGCGTTCATCCATTTCTGCCCAGGTCAATTTTAAGATCTTCAGTGGAGTGGAAGGAGGGGCTGGAGTGGTGGGTTTCCGGCAGGGAAGAAAGGATGGTTTTCTGGTTTGAGAAGAGACAACCTGTTATGCTTCCTTAGCTCATTTAGTAGCTTCCACCCAACTATGAGGGTGATCCATGAGGACATGGCACCAATCTCATCCTTGAGGCCATTGATAAAGTATTCTCGAAAAAAAGCATCAGACACGCCCTCCATGTGGAAACCCAAGTGCTCAAAAGCAGCTATAAAGTATTCCACTATGCCAAATTGTTTCAAATTGGTCAAATAGAATAAATGGTGTGTGTCAGTGTAAAAGCATTCATAAAGCTCTACAACAAATTGTGTCGAAGCCACATACCCTTGGCATGATTTTTTCCTCTATTGCCACCATTGCCAATGCTCTAGATCTATATGGAGAACACCATGCCTTAGTTTGGCCAACTCATAAATAATGTCGTACAAAGATACATAGTGTTCCATTTGAGTGACCCACCCTATGGGATCTAAGCCTTCAAATTTGTTCACCTCCACACGAGGGGGACGCAGGTCTTGTTGAAAGTGGTTGGAAGGAAAAGAGGTGGACTGGAAGGATTCAAGACCTTCATGGTTATAAGGTTTGGAAGAAGAGAAGGGATCTGGGGTGGGATTAAACAACGTGGTCAAATTATTCACTACATCCTGGCATTGCTGACACATGGCAGTCAATTGAGTGATGGATGTGGGAATTGATTCCAACGGAGAAAGCCGAGAGTTGAGGTTACCAATACTGGAAGTAATGGAAGAAATATCAATAGGGTTTGGTCGTTAGCTTTGTCCAAGGCAATGAGACGTTGTTCCCAATGTTGGCTACGAGTGTGATCCATGGGGATAGGACAAGGGGGAAAGTGGGACCGCACAGAAAGGGGCTATTGGTGAATGGTACCACTATGATCAGTGCAAAGAGAGGAGGTCAATGGGATAGGTGCCAAATAAGGGTGTTGGGAAGGGGTTGGGTCCATGGGAAAAAACATTTGTTGAAAAATGATAGGTATGACTGCGATCATGGCAAACAGAGGAATCCAATGGGATAGGTCTCAAATAATGGTGCAGGTAGGATCCAAATTTTTTGTTTTTTTTAACTTCTGTGGAGTTATACTCTAATCTAAAAAAATATTGTAGTGACGAAATGACCAAATTCTTAACAGGAATAAATGTGTAGGAATTTTGCAACTCGAATGCAGGAGGCAAGGTTGCACAGAAGTAGATCTTGTTTGTTTTGTTTCTGCTCTATTTTCGTCCCAAGGGTTAGGGTGTTTAGGGTTTCTACAGAAAAGGGTTTTCCTTGTGCTATAGCTCTCTGATATATGTGTGGGGTCCAAAAGTAGTACTTGACCCAATATCTCAGGGCACCAACTAAGGAGGCTAGACTAGATGCCCTTAGTCATACTACCTAACTACCAAGGTACTAAAGAGTATTTTCTCGAGTATTTCTCTCGGTGGCACTATAACAATGAGATGACCGATTGATTTATCTACGAAGGGCTTCGGGATATCTAGGTCGATCTGTATACATGTGTTGTCTGATGTGCTACCACTCGAAGGGGTACCGACAAGGGTTACAAGGGTGGCCAACAATGTGTTCTTAAGTACCACTTTTAGTTCCTGCATGTATGTTTCCCCGACAATGGATTTATGCATTGAATGACAAATATTTGTAGCTTTAAGATGTCGGAATACATCTCTACCCTAAAAACAATAACCCACAATTTTCTGCCAAGGAAAGTGATCTGATACCACCTGTAAGGTACCAAATCTATTATAATAACAAAAAAACATAAATAGTGCAGAGAATAACAACAGAACAACATATTATATGAAACCACAACACCAAAATAATATCTTTATTGATAGGAAACAATGTTCACTTGCCTCTTTGAGGGGGAAACCTCCAGCAAAACATCGCTCTATTACAATGATTCTCAAGACAAAGACTTCCCATGCCCTCGACTCCTATTTATACTAAATTTGTCTACCAAAAGAACAATCTATAGGAATATCTTCTAGAAGCGGAAGCTTCTATTAGGTCTTCTTACATTTGACTTATTCTTCCTTATGACTAGGCCTTATTAATATTGGCCTTTATTACATGGAAAATATATTATTCTACCTACGTGAGGGGTTAAGGAGGTTAGGTCTTGTTGATGGCCAAAAATTACCATAATCAACATTGGGGAAATCACCCGGTCATGGCCCCAGTTAGGCCCTTATCCGTTTGGAATGGTGATTTTGACTGGTTAAAATGGGTCCAGTTACCCTTCTCCTAAGACTAGCATAAAGTTGGCCTAAGCTATCTTGTATATACAGTTGTCTATGTACAAGGCCTTCAACTTGTTAGTGTATGATAGTATATTATTATTATTAACAAACTGAAGGGAAATGAATCACCTATATGTTATTACTTTGGAAAAGATGATCCCTTTAAGGTGATTGAAATAAGGGCTCAGTCTAGCCATAATGAGGCTTTCTCCTACGAAAGGAGACTTAAAGAATGAAAATAATTTATTCTAAATGCAAATGCATATTAATCCTAAGATGTAAGTAAACAAAAGGAAAACCTATCTTGACTAGGAAAAGGATATCCTTGCTCTTAATTAAGAGCAAAGTATTTAATAAGAAGGGGGAAAGATTGTGATTGAACCTGGGGTTAAGTTTTACTTGTAAACTCTCAAAGTAGTTTGACAACTTACAAGTTGTTCAAGAAGATATACAATGAAACAATCTTAATAAATATTTACTAAAATAATTATTTTCATATATCCAAATCCAATTGTTTGAATGAATCCATTGTAAGATTTATATCGAATTAAGGAAGTAGTTCCTTTAACTCAATACAAGATGTAACAAGACAAATTTATAATTGACCAATAAATAGTTATTTAGTTATTCCAAATAAGTCTCTATGAATTCTTCATCAACTCTGGTTGGACCTATCAAGTCCTGCAAATATAGCTTTAAACAGAACAACAATTAACATAAAATTAACAAGACTAACAATAGTGCTAATATTGATTACTGATATACTAATTGGCATAGAATTGTAACTAGGTTGAAAGAAACATCAAAGAAATAATAAAAAGTCAACAAAACATATACAATAGTGTAGAGAAGTGAAAATTTATTATCATTATCTCCAAATAGTGTTATACAGTCTTCTGAGTCTTGAACTCCTTCAAGAAGTGGTTTTACAATAGTGCAAATTCCTCTCCTCTCATAGATAAAAACTCTACCTATTCTACAGAAAAATTCTCTCTCTTACAATAATTCCATTGAGAGTATCTCCCTGCAGAATTTCCCCTATAGTCTCATATTTGGAACCCTCACAACTTATTTCTAGAGCTCTTTATATAATTACATTTCCTCTCCACCTCCAGATCGAATTCATTATTAGCTATAGAATTTCAAAACGACAAAATACCAAATTCTGGAAGAAAACAAACCCTAAAAACACTCACGATATCTTCCAAAATTTTATTTTGTTTGAAAAATTCTTTGGAGGTTTTCTAAATCGGCCTCTTTTACAGACAATTTTTCAACCGTTTGGAGATATTAATCATCATTGGGGCGAAAATGAATCTTCAAAATCGCCTTCTAAAAATTGGCAGCAACAACAATTATTAAAAATTATGTTTGAATCCAATAGGAGTTCTCCCAAAATATTGATTTCCCGAGGAAACAACTCGTTAGAGATAAACTAACCCATTTTGGAAGTGGGTTTTCAACCATTCGGTGAAATTATTCTCTGGTTGTCCGAAAATTGATTTGCAAAATCGCCTCCTGAAAATGGATGTGATTTCCAATCTGTCAAAACAAATTACCAAATTAGAATAACAAATTCATGCTTTCCCTTGCATTCTCATGGATATAATATTAACAATGAAACAATCTGGAAGCAACAACAAATCTTCTTGGCCAAAGAAAATCTTCTAAATCAATTCAGAAAACTAATTTTAGTTGCAAATTTGTAGCCTTCACTTCTGCTGATTTTTTGGGATAGTAAATATCTAAATTTGTTTGAATTAATGTTGTCATATTTTTCTCCATGCAAATAGTTTTCCAACGAGTGCTTATTTGTCTCATTTCATTGAGTAAAACTCAAGATATCACTTGTCAAAGTTGAGTCATCAAAACTAATTTAATTTTGTTTTGTTTTGTTACATTTTATGTTATATATATACACAAATTGCATTTACAATTTAATAAACTAAAAATTAAATTAAATTTAACCTTATAAATTACTCATTAACTTAATTAATAAAGAAAATGAATTAATAAAACTTATTTACACATTAACATCAACTTTATTTACAATTTATAAGAAACATAATAAAATACATATTTTATGACGAGGTGGTGAAAAAATTTTGACCAAACTTTTGACCAAGGATATCTTTCAAACCGTAAGTCGGAATAAGGCGAAACTTGAACCGTTGGAATGATGACAACAGAATGAAAGCAATGAGGATGTCAAAACTAAAATAAAATCAAAATGAAAATCTCTCAAAAGAAATCAAACCAAAACATTCTAGAAAACGATATTTACAAAATTTATATGGAGGGACCCATAATAATTTCAAAATCATTATGGGGGGTGTTGTGGCCACAAAAGGTCCCTAAAAAAAACCAACTCAAGTTCAATGAAATATTTCTTAATAGACATTTCAATTCAATTCATTCATGATGAATTTAAACTTTTTTATTCAATTTGGGTTTTACCTTTCTATCATTGAACTTGAAGAACAAAAGTGAAGACACAACCTCCCTAATAAACAAGGTATAATGCTTAAAATCATTCTTCGAAAACCTCCCAACCAAATCCTACCCCTATTTTTCAATCTTCTCACTCTCATCTTCCTCCTTTGAAACCATAATTGTTTCAATATCTATGGCCTCACATTCCTCCTTCGAAACCATAATGGTTTGAATATATTTGGCCTTGCATTCTTTCTTTGAAACTAAAAGGGTTCCAATATATCCTTCGTACTTACATTCCTCCATCATAACCATAAGCATTCCAATGTTTTCCTTCTTCCATTCCTCTATGGAATCCATGGTGGTTGATTGCTAGTGATGGCGTGAACCACCAACTTCAACCCACGATCACAGAGTTTTCAATACTCTGTGAGCAACTAACATTCGTTCTGCTCATCTAGCCTCGGATCAACACGAACGAGTGCTCAAATTTCCTTTTCCTACAACGTTGGATTTTGCTTTGTCATAGATAACTCTGCATGAAAATACCACTATGTGGATATACCTCTGTGCGGAAGCATCAGTGAATAACACTGACGAGATCTGTCGCAGACAATTATGTGTGAACCTTAGTTTGCAATGTTGGTGTGTCGTAGATCACTCTGTATGTGGAATCTGGCAACAATATCGACTTGTTGAAAATATTTACATCGTATTTTTACTGTGCCAAATCGTGATTGTCTATTCTTGCGAAGACAAATACTTAGGAAATATTCTTTTAAATAGAGTTTTAGAACTTGGCTGGAATTAATGGTGCGGGGTATTTCTTGTAAATGCATGTATTGAAATCCCCAAGCAACAATATATTGAATGACGTCAAAGAAATACACCAACAAATTAACACACATGAAACTAGAGATCTCAATTAAAACATATCAGAATTATGCTGGTTCTTTTGATCACTCAAACCTTAAACATACAACACACAGATTACTCCTCACAGTTCTTTGTTGCACCTCTATGTCACACAACTCTCTATCTGACCTTCGTCTCCCCTCTTCTCACACACACTTATGTTACATAAAAACGAATGTTATATCTCTCGAGACTTCTAACAAATTCCCAAAAATCCTCTGAGGATTTCTATCAATCCCCTAACTTAGGATTTATGTTCTTTTACATAGGAAAACACTCACACCTTTCAAACTACAGAATCTTCGATACCTTCTAAATATATTCTTCTAACTATTACAAATAAATGAAAAAATTAGGGAACCAACTTCCTTGGTAAATGTTTATTGACCCATGTGGTCAATTCTCGATTTTACTGTTAGATGCTCCTGCATTAGATTCCCAGGGAAGAAAATAATTGTTCATCAAGTCTTCAAGGTCTACTCCATACTTCAAAATTTCTACTACTGTCATCCAAGTAGCATCCTCCACTGTTTTACCTTTCCATTTGACCAAGTACTGGAAATACTCTTTGCATCTAGTTTTCTTCACTACCTTCATATCCAATAATGTCTCAATCTCCTTTTGCACTGATCTGGGTAGTTGTTCTTTCCATCCTATGGTTTGATATCCATCACTTACATGTTCATCTACTAGAACATTCCCTGTCTCCTTGAAGGAATACAAATATGCAACATTAAAGATTGGAGAAATTCCAACACTACTTGGAAGTTCTATTTCAT